>SOPF01026399.1:0-52750 GCA_012979155.1 Hypericum perforatum | reverse complement strand
TGTAAGGACCTTGGAGCTGATCTGTGCATCAATTACAAGACGGAGGACTTTGTCTCACGAGTGAAAGAAGGAACAAACGGGACTGGTACTGTTGTTTGCCTAATTTGGGTATACATGCTTTTTTTGAAGAAGATTTGGGTCTACATGTGTAACCAGTAATGGCCTCAAAGTTTTTTAGTCTTGGAGGACCAAATTTCTCCTGACATCTGATTTCTTGCTCGAGATGCAGGTGTTGATGTAATTCTTGATAGCATTGGAGCATCCTACTTTCAGAAGAACCTCGACTGCTTGAATTTTGATGGCAGGCTTTTTCTCATAGCTTTCATGAGCGGAGCTGTAACACAATTAAACGTTGCTTCCCTGTTCGCTAAGCGCCTCACTGTTCAAGGTATCCCTGATAGCGATGCATTGTGTTTGAGATGTTGTTTGTGCGTTCACGGACAATTTTCTCCTGATGCCTAGGAATTAGTGTAATCTAGTTGATGTGATTCTGTGAAGAACAACTTGAAAAGTACCGGCCTTTTTTCTTGAGTTAATGTCCTAATCCACTAATATTTATTGTTCAATCTGAAGGTTATCGTATACGAACCCTGACGATTAGGTTGGTAAATGTTTGTGCAGCTGCCGGTCTGCGGAGTAGAACCTTGGAAAACAAGGCTGCAATCGTGAGGGAGGTGGAGAAGAATGTATGGCCTGCAGTTGCGGTAGGTAA
Organism: Hypericum perforatum; assembly: GCA_012979155.1. Classification (NCBI taxonomy): domain Eukaryota; kingdom Viridiplantae; phylum Streptophyta; class Magnoliopsida; order Malpighiales; family Hypericaceae; genus Hypericum; species Hypericum perforatum. The sequence goes on along the minus strand of SOPF01026399.1, from coordinate 52,038 downwards.
GGTGAAACCTGTTATTTACGAGCGCTTCCCTCTATCGAAGGCCGGGGACGCACACCGAATCATGGAGAGTAGCAACCACATCGGGAAGATCCTTCTTATCCCATGAGATCATGGTATAAACTGTGGTAGTGAAAGCAAACCTGTTATGTATATGAGGAAGACTTCTAGATATGTGTATTGAGCAGTGTCGTTGAATCTACGAGGAATAAGTGATAGCTTTTGTGTAGCTTAACTAGGAGGTTCTGATCTTGGCAGGATTCGAACTTTCGGAATTGAGACAATTGTTGTTGGATACCATATTACGGATTCAATTTGTTAATCTGGTACTTTAGAGACCCATTGTCGTGCCCACGACAAAATGGTGGAACAATTAATTCCGTTCAAGAAACAATAAGAAAAAGATTCGTGAACAAAAATACAAGAGGGCCCTCTTCTTCTGACGTGGACCGTGTTTTGTACAACCATCTTATAGCACCAGTTATGCTGTTAGTTGGATCAATGCTTCAAATTTCCGCATTGGATCAGGGTCCGACCAAAATTAAATTTATTAATTAATTAAAATTTTGAATCGCTACTCTACTATACCGAATCTTTTTATATATTTTACTTTAAACCTTTTTTTTACATTGAACCGCACAAGTTTGGACTGATTCCAACCTCGTGTAAAATTCAAAGGATCATCCCATTCCATTTCGAACAGTTTGGCTATGGGCTCGGTATCTCCTTGATGTGCCTTCAATCATGGATAGAAGTTAGTCATCTTTATAGAGGTCGTATGGCCACAAATCAATATTTTGTGGATATGTTTTTTTCTTGAAGTTGAAAGGAGCTACTCTAAAACTACGAATACAATTTCATTGAAACATCGATAATATTCTAATGGATACAATTTATTTTGCGAACCTTGTGTTTCTAGACCGGACGACTCTCTCAACCATTTATTGTTTACAATTGTTTGTTTACAATTGTTCGCATACAAACTGATATTTTGCTAAACTCCAAGATGTGAACATGTGAGTTACCAAACAAAAAAAGACGGGCATCCAAAGCCTAGCCTCATGTTAAAAATGCACGAGGAACCAAAAAAAAAATATCAATCTCACATGAAACATCCATGTAGGTGCAACCATCTACCCCGTCACTTTCTTTCCTAATGGCTAGATTTATGCCCTTATCTCCGCAAGTCTACAAGTCAAGCAAACAATTTAATGAACACATTCAATTTTTAATTATAATCTTTGAAATAAAACTCAGACACATAATTGCACAATAAAAAGAATAACAACATCGATGTCATGAAATACGAGCATCAACAAGATTTACATCCTATGTCTCATAAATTTGAGGCGTTTGGTAATTTGGATGTTAATTGATTGAGGGTTTTGGTTTAAAAACCAGTGTATTTGTAATACTTGTTGATTTTGATTGTCGTTGCTCCGCACAAATTTAAGCGATTTTTCAACTTGAAGTCTTTTGGGAAAATGCGGTGGTTTCGGATTTTCTGATTTTTTTAGTGTACTGAAGCGTATATATTTTTAATTTGACAAGTTAGCGTATATGACCAGATAAAAGATCGATTGGTGAACGTAAGTAGAAGAAAAAAGAGAAAAATGGTTGGTGCCTGTTTCAGAAATTTCCTTGCATGATCCATATCTATCCAATCCTCAATTAGTTGACTTCACTCAAAGATAACAAACAAACAATCGCCAAGTTACTACTACAAGATAAGAACATGTCAGAGCACTGTTAGAGCACTATCAGAGCACCACTGTCTATTGAGATTGTTGTTAGAGACCAGGCTTGTATCTCTTGGCCACTCATCCACTGTTGGGGTCGAAGTTATATTTGGGATCCTATCGTCCGTTAGGTGTTGTTGTGATGATTTTTCTTAATTAGTTCGTGATTCATTATGGACTCCTAATATGATCTAATAAGTTTACTTGGACCTCAAGTATTATCTATTATATAAAAATATGCTACTTAGGATTGTGTATGACTTTGTGATTCATATCTATTAATAAAAGTTCTATTTTCTCACCGTGGACATAGGCATTATGCTGAAATACATTATATATTGTGTGCATGTTGTTTTCACGATCTTGTTGCAGTGTTGATGAATTTTCTAACAACTGGTATTAGAGATCAAAGATTAGAGAATGGTGGATTAAGGCGCAAAGTTTGCTCTTATGGACTTTGATAGTTTGCCAGATTTTAGATTATGGCAAAGACATGTCAAGGATCTCCTCCTGTAATAATGGATGATCATCGTGCTCTCGAAAAAGAAACTCAAGAAGATGGAAGATCAAAAGTGGAAGGTGACAGAGACCAAGGTGGTGATAATAACTTGCTTGTGCTTGGCAGGGGACATGATGTATCACGTGATGAATGAGGAGTCACTAGCTAAAATATAGAAGAAATTGAAAACAAGATATATGTATAAGTCTTTATTGAACACGTTTTATCTTAAGCAATAATTGTACTAGTTCAAAATGAAGGAAGACTCAGATTTTAGTTAACGTATCAATGGTTTTAGTTAACTTATTAGCAACTTGAAAAATATTGATGTGAAGTTCAAGGAAGAAGACAAGATCTTGTTGCTCCTAAATTTTCTATCAGATATGAGAATTTGGTTATAACCATAAGTTGGAGCAATGAGTTTTTGGAGTTAGAGGATATCATAAGTGCTCTCATAGAGTTTCATCAAAGGAGAAAAACCAGAGATGAATAAATAGAAGTGCTAATTATAAGGGGTAGTCTTGATGATTGAGGAGAAAAAGATAGGATAGGATCCAGGTCGGGGTCAAAGAGGTTTAAGAAAAATTGCTTCGAGTTGGAAGAAAGTGTCTGTGAAGAAGAATTGTTCAAGAAGATCTCAGGACAGTGAGAGAGGATCGATATTCATGAATATAGCCTCATATTCAGACGGACTTGATAGTAACTATCTTTCTATTTTGTCAGGTTCAAAGTATTCAAATTCTTGAGTTTTGGATAGTGCTTGTTCCTTTTATATGATGTCCAAAAGAGGGTGATTTAACAATTACAAGTTTATTAATTTAGGTATGATGATAGTCGGTGATGATTCCATTTGTAAGATTACCAACATAGGTGAAATCTGAATCAAGATGTGTGATAATATCGTGATAAAGTTGTGGAGTTAGGCATGTTTTGAAGTTGGTGATAAATTTGATCTTATTAAGAACTTTAGATTATAGCGAGTATGATTACAAGGTTATAAGTTATCTAATCAAGGTGGAGAAGGATGCTATTGTGGTAATGAAAGATGAAACATATGTTAGAGATATTTACAGGTTAGTGAGAGAGTACTACTATACATAGAGTCACAACCTTGTGTTCTGATGGAGAGGAGAAGAGCTCAATTCAAGTTATGTGAGGTTGGTTCACGTGAGGGAGAAAAACGCAATATGAATAGTTTGAGTAGAGTTAGGATTTACAAAGACATAGATAACAAGCTACGATTATTTCGTGGAGGCATGGGTGATAGAAAATCATGATTGTCTTAAAAAAAATTTTGTTAGATGAGTCCTACTATAATTGTCTAAAGGGACGACGTGTATGTCAAAGATTTTGGGTAGATTTGACATTGTGCATACAAAGCTCAAAAGCACGATCTTGGTGGCTAGCTCCAAGTGAGTGAAAAAAATAAAAATATTGAGATTATTTTATTGGTGATGATAGTTAACCACAGTTCATGGAAGAGTTAGTGAAATCAGATCTATTTTCAAGTTCTCACGGTTCTTCATGGAACGGAGTTTTTATCAAGGTAGGGTGAAATTCGTTGAAGTTTGGATGAAACATTATACTTTCTCGCACGAGATGATTTCTTGCCAAAGTGCATATTGTTGAGATTGCGGCGAGAGATCAGACTAGCACCCACTAGCCATCCAGTGGTCTCTGGGGCCGAGGCTATTTTTTGGACCCCAAATTTTGTTGGTGCTATTGTGACAATTTTTCCTAATTAGTCGAAGACTCGTTTTGGTCTCTTAATTTTGACATATATAGATTTACTTGGGTCCCAAGTATTGTCATTATATAAAGATATTTTAATTAAGGTTTTCTATGGCTTTGTGACTCGTATCAATCAATAATTTTTTTTTCGTAGACGTAAGCATTAGACCCAAACGGCTTAATAACGTTACATTTTTTGTCCATATTATTTGTGCGATCTTGTTTTTGTGTTGGTGAATTTCCTAACACCGTAAAATGTGTTGATTACTGGGACCAACAAGGCAATCCAATGGACGGCTATCTGAGAGTTCTAGGACGCGAACACATCCCAGGTGCCAAAGCCAAGTCGAGGAGAGAAGGCTTCAAGTCAAAGTGAGTAGGCTGAACTCCGAGCTCGGGTCCCCGAGGGGAGACATCGGTAGACTTAATTGCGAGCTTGGTTCGTCGAGAGGAGAAGTGAGCAGGCTCAACTCCGAGCTTCAAAGCTCGAGAAGGGAAGTTAACAGGGTCAACTCCGAGCTCAGAACTGTCAAAGGCGAGAAGAGTTGGTACGGATCCGAAGTTACACACGTGAGGGGGGAAAATAGCAGGCTCAGCACCGAGCTGGGTATCGAAAATGTTGAGTTTTCGAGCCGTAAAGCCGTGGCTTCCAACCGTGGGCGACTTGATCGCTGGGAGAAGGAAGTAGATCGTCTTCAAATGAAGGTCGATCATCAGGAGGAGGATGGTAAGCATCGGACAATTAGTATGAAATGATCCGAATCTGAATCAGCGAGTTCCGGTGTTGGTCAGGTTGGAGAGATTGTTATCGCTGCTACAAAGGTTAATTTCGGGAAACTAGCGACCTGATGCACCTGGATCAATTATCGGAATTTTATAATTAGCCAGGAAGCTTTGAACAGCAAGGTTTTCCAATTTAGTTGCAGTTGGAGTATGGTTTTGTATCAGAATTGAAGATGTACTTGGTTAATTTAATGACATCACTTCTTTCTCCGTTCCATTCGCTAGTATCAACTGCAAATTACTTGAATGATAATTGCAAAATTCTGGATACGGTTTGGGAACCATCTGTCACGATCTGGTTCGAAAACCATAATCACAATTTTACGGTTCAAAAGGAGTCATAGTCTAAATTATGTCGAAGATATATCTTCGTATATGGTCTATGTATTTTCTCTCTCTAAATACTATTGTAATAATTGTCTTAGCCCTACATTTACTATTAAGTATAACTCTTTTGACCGCACCACATATAATTTGTGTCTTTTATCTTTTCGTTACTTGAGTTTTCAAACATTCGTATTTCTGGTACTATATGAAATTGTTAACCTACTTACCTTCTTTTTAAAATTTGTTAACCTAACAAATTTTCTTTCAAAAACAGATTTTTTTTTCTTATGGTTTCTCACTAGAGAGGGAGAGAGAACATAATAAAAAAAATTTTGCATTTTAATTCTGACCCATTTCTTTTTTGCCCTTCCCTTATGTTTGAGTTCCGTTGGAGGGCCTTTATGTGTGAACCATGTAAATCCCAAAATTGAACGTATTTTAAAAGTCGACGCGTTATTAATTCTTTACCAACAAATACTAACAAATATTGGCTCTATCCAGTATTCAACTCAACCTAAAAAAACACACACACTACTGTTTAATTCTTTCAATCTTGCCATCTCTAGACCACAACCATTTGCTTGTTTTCATTCGATCGGTCCATTATTTTACTACTTGGATTTTTTGTGGGTTAAGAGTGTGATTGTTGTTGTCCAATAGATATAACGTAACCTAAAAAGTAGATATTATTAAGATGGTAGAAAATGAATCTGTACAACCCAACGGCACGACCACCGTATAAAATAACCCTTCATCCATTTTCTTATTTAGATAGTATGATATTTATTTACATTAAAATTAGGAATGAACCTGATCCATCTCCAACCCGTTGACATTAATGAGATGAACAGGCATTCACATATAAACATTCCGCATACGAATGTATAATTATATTATAAGACGTCGAGGGATCCGCTATGTATGCGGAGTGTAAAATTCATAGTATTCAAAGTGTAACTTTTTTCACAGTAATACAATATATACCTTAAAAAGCGATTAGTCTTTAGTAACCAATTCATTTGAAGTTGTCGATGTCTGGGTTAGACCTAAACGCCAACTATTGTGATACTTATTAACAAAAAATTACGTCTAGTTATATAATAACTTCCTATTCAATCTAAAAGAAACTTTAATATGGTGATTCTTTTTCGTTATGGAATAAATGTTATTACCTTCAAAAGAAGTTAAATTGACTCAAAGTTGGAAAATTGAAGTATTCCTTGAAGAAATTGAATCATTATCTTAGGCAGCCGAAAAATATCCAATTGTCTGATTATTTCTTAAATTTCTATTACTCCATTCAATTTTAGGTAACTATAAAAAATGATAAAGTTTATGAAAATTCATGCAGAATTCTTTGGTTACTAAATAAACTATAATGTTGTTTATGACAAAAATTAAAGGACGCTCACGAATTGTGAATGAAATTGAGAATAGATGAATAATACATAAAAAAAACATACAAAAACATAATCTGTAACAAAGCCAGATACCAAATACAAAAAAAGTAATTAAGATCTCCAGGCCACAGCTTGAAAAGATCCATCCATACTTTTTCACGAACCTTAAAGCTGTCCAAGCTTCAAGGCCAATTATTCAACAACTTGAGTAAATAATTCCCAATAGGCATTCCAAGCATCAAATACATCATTTCCCAAAGTGAACCTCAGTAGCCTGGATTTGAATCTTTCCAACCTGACCGACCCCAGACTGGGCTGATCCGGATCCGCTCATACCAAAAGATCCACTTCCATGCTTACTATCGTTCTCCATCAACCCGACTTTAGTTTCAAGGCGATTCACTTCCCTCTCCGCGGTTTTTAGCTGAATTTTGAGGTTGGCAACCTTAGCTTTATAGCTCGAAAGATCAGTATGCATGTGATTATTCTCATCTCTCAAGCGTCTGACCTCTGAATCCAACTGGTTCTTCTCCCCCCTCACATTCCCGAGCTCGGAGTTGAGCTTGCTATTTTCATCTCTCAGGTGTTTGACCTCGGAATGATACAGATTCTTCTCCCCTCTCACTGCCCCAAGTGCGGAGTTGAGTCTATCATTTTCCTTTTCAAGGCGAGCGACCTCAGCTTCCAAGTCGTCATTCTCGTCCTCTAGGTCGAGCCTGTCGAGTTTATCACCCAGGGATTCCTCTTCAGACGAAGAACCATCGTCGCTGTTGTCTTCGTCACGTTCATCCCCCAGCGATTCCTCCTCGGATCCATCGTCGTTGTCGCTGTAGTCGTCGTCATCTTCGTGGGCCTCCGGAATATGGCCGCCCCTTGAAAGCTTCTGATAGTCCTTCTTGGATCGGTTTCCTTGGCGCCAATACTCCATACATGTCTCGCACTTCTCCGGCATTTTCTTCACCTGTTATGAAATTGGTCAGTTTCTTGTGTTTACTATGTTTCTGTTTTCTATTTCTCTCCTTTCTTTGATGGGGTTGGAGGAGGATTCTTAGTTTTTATTTATATTTGAAATTTCGTAGTTGCCCCTCGGCAATTCTTTCCTTTTTTTATTGGTTATATTATTGGAAGTCAACTTAATGCAAGTTGCGGGATAATTTATGAAAATCTGGTAAACGCGCGCGCGTCTACCTGATACAAAGATGAGTTTGGTCAATGGATTGTACCGGGGAGTAAAACGTAATTTACACCCGTCGGATGCTCACAGGTAGAAATGTGCATTTGGTAAATACTCAAATTTTTTATACCAAAAATAGAATATAGTTTGCCCGACGAGCTTCGTTTGATTCATGGTATTAGAGCGAATCAATCTCGAGCCCATTGTGAAAGTCCATAATCCGTTGTGCTCGATCCCGTTCGAAAGTACAAGAGGTAGTGATGCTCGTGCAAACTTTAACCCAGTAAACTTCGTTGAAGAAACGTGTTGGAGAGTGTCTGTCATCAAAATTGGCAGGTAGGTTAGGCCTCTTTATAAAGATGATCTAACTAGCCAATTGTATGAGAGCCAACTCATTGCTAGGATATGAAAGTTTTTATATGGTATGAGAGCTGATTGCTCTTACAAACTTATGGTCCATATACTAACACGACTCTTGTTTGAAAGTACGAGAGACAGTGTTAGATCCGTGCAAATTTTAGCCTTATAGAGCTAAAACTATTGTATATCCCATGTCTATTATTGAGTTAAAACTATTCCTATTTCTCGTACTTTGATAAAGTCAAACTAATGTAATCTTTGACCTAATGTGGGTCTCGTTTGAGGTGAATTCTTGAAAGTGTTGTCCTAAATTAGTTAAAATATTTGAGATGAACAAGTTTATAAGTTTTGAAAATCCACCAAAACAACATCTTAAAACTTTGGTTAGGATATGAATATTTGTATAAATTTTTTTGTTTTCCATCCATCGTTTATCTATCAGTGTAGTATTTATCAATCTATTCTTTCCCTACCGTATTTTTATTATCTTAGTTTTACAACGGTATAATTTTAATAAGTATGGCCACAATTTAATCTTCTAAACTAGATATTCAACACTTGTTTTAGGTAGTTTACATGGTATTGTTGAACATATTTAACAAGTTTGGTTAAATATATTAACTTACAATTATACTAAAATTTATTACCTTTTAAAAACATAGTTTTAGTGAACACATATTCAGGCTTAGTTTACGACTCATTAATATTCATGCTAGTACTTTTCGATTATTTTTTGTTTAAGCTTAGTTATGGTCTTAGTACACATTAACTGTTGTAACAGTGATATTACTAGCTGCGTTGTTTCTGATGATGGACAAAATTTGTGATCCATGCACATAAATTCTTTTTGGCATTCTACAATTGTCGAATCTACTTGAGGATTTCAGGGTAGATTTCTGAAAAGCCTATGTGACTGTATCGGATATTTGCCTCTGACTTCCTCGAGTCTCCTGATTCGCGCCCCTTCGTCTCCCGCGCTTCTCCCCAACGGCTATGTGACCGTTCCTCTAAAGCCTGCAGCCTGGCCTCTTCCTCATTGGCCCATCTTCCCCTTAGCTTGTTCTTTACTCTTTGCTTTGTATAAATATTATTCTTTCTTCTTCTTTTGTAATTAACTCATTTGTAATTAAGTTCATTTTCAATAAAATCTCAAGTTTCTCTCTTCACTTCATGGTATCAGAGCACGGCTCGATCCTTTCCTAATCTTATCTTCATTCTAAAAGTGTTCTTCGTCAATGGCTAATGCAACACAAGTTCCCCCTGATGCTGCCACTACAAGCACATGGATGACTCAGTTAAAGAAGCTGACTGAGTTTGAAGGAAACACTAGATTAATGATCACTACGGTGGTTTGATGGAAGCAACTATATCTCCTAGTCAAGTGCCATCGACATTGCCCTCTATGGACGAGGAAGGATAGGATTTATAGAGGATGAATGATCGGCTAGTCATGTCCTAGCTAATCAACTCTATTGACATCAAGCTACAAAGTCTCTTCAACTTCTCCGTCAGCTCAAAGGATCTGTGGGACTCCAGGCACCGACGCATGCAAACTATGCTGAGTAGAGGATGAACAATCGGCTAGTCATGTCTTGGCTAATCAACTCTATTGACATCAAGCTACAAAGTCTCTTCAACTTCTCCGTCAGCTCAAAGGATCTGTGGGACTCCATTAAGGAGCTCTACTCGCATCAGAAGAACCTGCACCGAGTCTTCGAACTAAAGAAGACCATTGCTGATCTCACCAAAGGCAATAAGCCATTTATGGAATTCCTGAGCAGATTTCGTGCTATGTGGGACGAGCTGACCACTTGTCGTCCAACCGTTACAAATACGGCTACACTCAAGAAGCGGGAGGATGAAGATAAAATCTCCAAAGTCCTGATGGGACTTGGACCTGAGTTCGAATATATCAGAGAGCAAATCTTGATAGCTCCAGAGCTTTCTCCTCTCAATGTTGTGTGTGCAAGAATACAGAAAGAAGAAACCAGAAAAAGATCATTTCCTCTTATTAGAAAGAGAAGACAAGTGATGAAAGTAGTGCCTTTATCTCTACTGCTAAACCTGTAGCTAATGCTACAAAGAGGTTCCTAAGCTCAAGAGGGGTGCTTCTCTGAGGGGTCGAGGAGGTGGAAGAACTTGGAGAACCAGCATTATTTGTGAGCACTACAACAAAATGGGACATCCAAAGGAAAAGTGCTGGATCCTGCATCCTCATCTGAAGCAGCAGTTCCAGCGAGAAAGAAGCCACAATGATGGAGCCACTACCTTCTCTATATCCACCTTTGAGCAAGCCTCTCCCTCATCTACAATGATGGACAAACTGGCTCAACGTTTGCTGCAACATCTGAAAGACAAACCAGAACCCCAACTTGGAAGCCAAATGAATACTAAGGCTCTTGGTGAAGGTACTTGATTAGAGAGCAGTAGAGCGTCGTGACATGCCTATTACTCCTTCGCAATATAATTTATGATGTAGGGATACTGTTTCCATGAGGATCAAGTTAACGCTTTTCTTATCTTACTAGCTAGTTTCAGAAACTTTGAATGGTTTCTTTAGTTTTGGTAACTTGACACACAAACATGCATAAAATAACAACATAAGAACAACAACAACAACACAAAGATAAAGACAAGCAAATTTAGCAACTTAAACTAAGTGGGTAAGATATCATCGAGCACCTAAACTAGCTAAATGATCTAAGGGTTTATTAAGTTCGTGTTGTGGGTGTTTCAAGGTAATTAATCTACACTTTTGCGCTAGATTAGTCTAAATTGATCCTTAACTAGAATTAAGTAAACAAGATGTGCTCTCGCCCCCAAAAGTCACTTGATCCCAGCTAAACACCAACTATATTTACCACCCTATAGATAATCAATTACCAAGGAGGAGTCCACATCTTACAAGGTAACTAATCAACTAATTAATTTGTCCATCAAGTCTATCTCTTCTTAGTCTCAAGAATTAATTATGATCATAGTCCAGGTGGCCAATCTAGATTAAGCTTTAAGATCATTAACTAGTACATGGTCCTTATCATTTTTACCACCTTAAACCATTAGCTTTGCTTAGGTTTTCAAGGCATCAAACCCACAAATAAAACTACTCACAGATATTTACAATATAAACAAGCAAGAACATATATATATTACAAGTACAAAGCATAAGAGAATTAAATAGTCAAAAGAAAGAGTAAGAAGGCATTACAAGTCCAAGCCTAAGCTTGGTTTCTGCCTTTGTTCTTCTCCTCCTTCCTTCTCCTCTTTTTCTCCTCCTTTCTCTCGGCCTCCTTCTCTCTCTCTCTCTCACCTTACTTAATTAACTTAATAAATCTAAGTCTTATTACAAGCCAAATGACATCAAAAGCTAACATAAATAAGTATTACTTTTAACAAATATCTTAACCACTCTTCCAAATATGTTTTTAGCTTTAGGACTTAGCAAGCAAGAAGTTAAATAAAAGGATAGCTTTAGGACTTAGCAAGCAAGAAGTTAAATGAAAGGATAGCTTTAGGACTTAGCAAGCAAGAAGTTAAATGGAAGGAGTCACCATTGTCTCCTTAAAGTCACGACTGATTTGTGTCATTTCCATCAAGGATGGAGTCCTCCATGTCATTGGTGCCTTCTATTCTTGCCTTGAAAGGAAGAATTGGCGCACTCCATCAAGGTTGGCACCCTCCACTCCTAGCCACGGTTTGGAGGTTGGCGCCCTCCATGGCATTGACACTCTCCATGCCTTGATTTTTCTTTCATGAATGACATCCTTTATGTCTATTGGCGCCCTCCATGCTTACTTTGTCATGCATATGTCATGCTTTGTCATCAAAGTTGGCGCACTCTATTCTAGCTACAATAATGTCTGCCTTTCTTGGAATTTGGACCTCTTAGACTCAGAACTAGAAGAAGCCTTTTTGTGAAGGATTGTAGCTAAGGATGTCTTCTTTCCAATGCCACCAACCGCATCTCAATCAGACTTTGAATGAGAAAATTATGAGCATTTTATTTGCAAGAGGTCTAGGCTGACGTACACATATGCGCTCTCCATGGTTTTGGCGCCCTCCATGGTTAGCCACAGAAATTTTGATTGGTGCCCTCCACCTTGCCTTACTTCGTCAAATCCATCTTGCTCGTGTCCTCGTGGTCTTGGTCATGCATCCTTCAATCACCGTCCATGAAGCTCCTAAAAATAAAGAAAACATAAGAAAAATGAAAGATCACATAAAAAGAACATAATGTACAATTACATGATTTATACAAAGAAAATACATTAAAACAATTAATAAACATGCTAAACCTATACTAAAACATACACAAATAATAAGTGTTTTTGACAATTATCACACCCCCACACTTGAATCTTTGCTTGTCCCCAAGCAAAACTCAAATGCCGACATAAACAAAATAAAATAGACATAAAAACAAACAAACACATATCACTTGATAAAAGAATAACACACAAAAAGGAAAAGACGGCATGAAAAATTCGTAACTTGACTCCCCTCAAAAACTTCAGCTTACGTAAAAAGACTACCCTTACTTAGTTAGTTCATTAACTTAATCACAAAACAAATGAATCGATAGACACCTCTAACACTTAGTTGTTTAAACAAATATTAACACTATGTAAAAGACACTAGAATGTTAACCTCTCAATGATTAGAAAGTTTAACTCTCTCAAGTATAAGTAGGCAACTTTCTATCACTCGCATACTTAGCCAATATCTTTCGAGCATCCTACATCCTACTCACAATGTCTAAAAGTCATATGGTTGTTAATGACGAGAGGGTCTTTATATCGGATTATAATAGGGCTCGAGTAAAGGTGAGATAAAAAGTTTGGATGGTAGTTAAACCACCTAATCTGACGACATGTTACAAAAGCAACAAGTCACTTGTCTATTCTAGACATCCTCACTTAAAATAATCAAGCTCTCACTCACTTTCCCAATTTTCTTTTTGCAATTTTTTTCTTTGTTTTTCTCTTTTCTCTTTTTTTCATTCATTTTGTTTTTATATCTCTCTCTTTTTTTACAACATTATATTCACAATATTTATTTTTTTAAAACATACAAACTTTACAAACTTAGCATGTCTTAGGCAAACTCGGCTTCTACACTTGGCCACTAAATTTTCCACAATATCAATAACTTAAACCATGTATATTACGCTACCAACTAAACCCATACAACTCTTCCATGATCCTCAGATATGATGGTCAAAGGTAAGGAAGATCGGTCATTTAGGCTATAAGTTGGTTACCTAGTCTATTATCAAGAAAAGGCTAGACTCAAATTGGTTAAAGCAATTGGACATCATGGGTTTTTTACTCTAAGGATCTAGGTTCAAATATGAAAGAAATGCCCCCATCTTCCCACTAACTCCAATACAACTAAGACTATGACAAGTACTAGTAGGATATTTTAATCAACCAACTTAGTATGCACCTTATGAAAAGAATTAGAGACAGATGTCTCCTCCTTCAGCTCAAAGTTCCTGAGAAGGTTCACACATCAACCTTCTAGTCTAATCTAAATAGCGAGACCACTAGTCTAAATAACTGAGTGTGAGGTTTCTATATATTCCTAAGCTTTGCTCTTGAGTTAAATTCCTAACTAATAAGGTGACAATCTTCTAACACAAGTTAAATTTTTTTGAAGGGGGTCAAATTTTGAAAAATTTATACCAAGTCTAAACCTAGACACAACAATATAAACATTTTGAACATAAAAAGAAAATTCCTAAAGGGAACCCTTCCCTACACTTGAATGACACATTGTCTTCAAGGTTTCTAAGATACTAATAAACACCTAATTACAAAAAGAAAACAAATTTGAGGCAGTTTTATCTCGATGATCTAGTACATTAAGAAGCATCAGAGAAATTTAACCCTGAAAAGCTCAACTTGGAACACTTCCATACCAGATCACCAAAGATATGAATAAACTTATCTCAATACATGCATACAAATAAAACAAATAAACAAACTTATATCACATAACTACGAATTCACAAACATATATAAAAGAACAAAAGTAAACAAACAACATACAAGCTTCACAACTAAATAAAGAAAATAAAATAAAAGTACAAAGAAAAAAGGAGTTCCCTGGTCAATCATCTTCCGGAGGAGGTGGTGTAAAACCACCTCCAAAGTTCTCAGTCCATTGGCATATCCATTTGTTGTGTACCTGCTGCTGAGCATTGTGCTTGTATTCTTCGAGCTGAGCTTTTTTTCATGCCATGGTAAACATCATATGTGGATGGAGTGTGCCCTGTCTTGCTAGACTTATATACAAAAGACATTAAACCAAAACAAACACACACAAATAAAATACAAACAAATTAAAACACTTTATAATATAATGTATTCTATTTTTTTGGCTTTTATTTACGCTGCGTTCCTAGAAAGCTTGAAAACCATACGCCCCATTTTCATGGGTTACAAGTGCAACTTTGACATTCGCAAATTACACAACTCACTAATGGTATACCATGATGAACTACCTCTCCTTTCGGCCTTTTTAGGTTTAAGCTTAATAAGGTCACCACGTAGTAACACAGTACGCTCATCTTGTGAGACATTATTATTTTTGCTACATCAACACTCTAATTTATAGTCATTAGCTTGACTTGTTCCATGTTCATGCATTAGACAATGAATCGAGGTATTGTACCTCCTTATCTCGGTCAATTTTGTCATCAATATAGCTCTTGCATTTTTTGTAGTTGACATTGGAAACTCTTCCATCCTTGTCTTGTAACTCGAGAGCTTCATTTGGAAGCACACTAATGATTTTGAATGGGCCGCTCCACTTTGCTTTGATCTTTTCCAGAAAGAGTTTGAAGCAAGAGTTGCACAAAAGAACTTGTTGGCCCTCCTTGAAAAATTCGTTGGATTTCATGTTTGAAGATCTCCCTCCATTTTTCTTTTCTACTTCTCCCTTGAACTTTTCTAGGTACTCCTTTTGTAGTTCTCCATGTTTCTTTTGATCTTTCACATCATCAACTTTTGATATGCTCTCGGTGGAAAACTGGAATGTGCATTCCTTTATCTGATTAGTCTTTATGCACATTTTGTCATCAAAAAGATGACTCATCACCTAAGGCATCTTAAATTCAACTTCTTCCTCTCCTACTTGCATAATCATTCTTCCATCATGCACATTCATCAATGCATGCACTGTGTTGAGGAAGGGTCTTCCAAAAATCAGTGGACAATTTTTCTCCTCTGGAAAATCTAGCACCACAAAGTCATCTGGGAAGATGAATTTGTCAATCTTCACCAGGACATCCTCAACAATTTTGAATGGTTTCTTAATTGTTTGGTCTGCCAATTGAAGAAGCATAGAAGTTTCTTTTACTTCACTCAAACCAAGTTTCCAGAAAGTAGACAAAGGTATCAAGTTGATACTAGCACCTAAATCACATAAACACTTAGGAAACTCAACTTTGCCTATAGAACAAGAAATAGTGAAACTCCCCGGATCTTGTAACTTTTTTGGGAGATCCTTAGAAATTAGAGAACTACAATTAGCCATGAGGGCTATAGTCTCTCTATCTATCCACTTCCTCTTTCCTATAACGAGTTGCTTCAGAAACTTGGTGTAATGGGGCACTTGATCCAGCATCTTGAGAAATGAGACACTGATTTGCACGTTCTTCATTTTCTCCATTAATCGGAGAAATTTCTCATCCATCCCATTCTTTTTCTTTACCCTTTCTGGAAAAGGAAGAACGAGAATCATTGGTGGTGGTGGTACATACACTTCCTCTTCCACAATGTCAATATGCAGACTCTCATCTTTCTCCACTTCATTTTCCTTGTCATTATTGGAACTCACCTTCCCATTATCCTTAGCCTTGTCCTTCACAACTTTGGAAGCTAATTACTTGCCACTTCTCAAGAAGATAACATTTACATTACCTCTGGGGTTTTTCTCCGTAGAACTGGAAAGAGAGCCTGATGCTCTAGTGGCACTTGCCTTAGCGATTTCTCCTATTTGAACTTCCATGTTGCGCATAGCCATAGCTTACCCCTTTAGGAATTGTTCTAAGTTATTCTACCTAGCTTCTTGACTCGCTAAGGCTGCCAAGATTTGACTTTGATGGATTGAAGATCCTTCACTTTTCTGAATGAATTTCTCAATTTTGGTGAACCTCTCCTCAATTGCTCCCAATCTCTCCCCTAAGTAACCTTGTGGTTGGAAGCCAGGAGGTGATCCTTGTTGTGAATCTCGTAAAGGAAGACCTTTGTCGGGAATAATAGCTAGATTGTTGTCATTGTTTCCTCCTTTCCATGAGAAGTTTGGGTGATTCCTCCACCCTAGATTGTATGTTGAAGAATATGGGTTGTTCCCCATCTGGTTTGCTCCTTGCCCTTGCCCACTGACAAAATTTGCTTGCTCCCTAGGTTGGTTTAGCATTGGACATTGACTATACTCATAGCCCAAATTACCACAAGCTTCACAGCTTTGTTGTACTGCCATGACATCAACTTTGTTTAAGTTCATGTCACACAACTGCTTTGCCATTAAATCTAACTGAGCTTGAAAAGATGATTGAGCATCAAGCTTAATTATCCCTCTGTGCTCCTTTGGTACTTCTCTTAGCTCCCTGACCTTCCTAATAGGTTGCTTCTTTCTATCACTAGTCGTTAAACATTTTGTTGCTGCCAATTCTTCTAAGATAAAGAAGGCTTCACCCTTTCCCTTTTGTAGGAAATTTTCGTTTGACGCAGCATCAATAATTCTCATAGTTGTTGGTCCTAGGCTAAAGTAGAAAATTTTTAGCAAACTCTCTTATATCAAGTTGTGGTGTGGGCAACTTCGTTGTAATTTCTTGAACCTTCCCCAAGTTTCACTCAAAGACTCACCTTCAAATTATTGAAAATTAAGAATGGCTTTAACAAGTTTGTTAGTCTTCGAGTAAAGGAAATACTCTTCAAGAAAAGCATTCGCTAATTCCTCCCATGTTATTATGGGAGTTCCCTTTAATTTTTTGTACCAAAGCTTCACTATTTCCTTTAAGGTAAAAGGAAACATCCTTAGCTTTAAAGCATCATCGGATATTCCTCTATACTTGAAGCTGTCGGCTAACTCTATGAAGTCCCCAATATGATCATTAGGATCTTCATTTGGTAAATCGTAGAATTGAGCAGAATTTCATAATATTTGAATGACGGCTGGCTTAAGTTCAAAGTCATTAACGTCCAAATTTCGTCGTCGTACTCCGGTCAATGCCCCCTAAGGTTGGCTTGCCGTAGTCCATTAAAGATTGTTGTGATAGTTGAGCACCACCGGTTCCTAGTGCATTGCCTTGCGGCTCTTCTTATTGACTAATCCTTTCTTGATTTAGCCTTTCTTGTCGCAGTCTTTTTGTCGCAATGTCCTTTCCAAGTGTGCTACGTCCACTTCACTTTCCAAAGGGAAGTTGGTGGTTGAGCGCATTTTGGGCATGTGAATTAAAAGTTTTATAACTTTTTGGTCCGAACTCCAAATTAGACAAAGTCAGCGGCGATGGAAAGAAGTCTTCCAAGGCTACAATTTTGTCTAAGGAAATTTTTTCCAGATTGGACTTTATGTCATCAAATAGTTAAAATTCGAGGCTAATCATTTTCAGCGATTTTTGAAGACAATTAAAAAAACATGTTTTGGGCGTGCAACTTAAAAACGCGATATCTTTTTCGTCCGAATTCCAAATTAGACGAAACTAGTGGCAATGAAAAGAAGACTCCCAAGGCTACAAAGTTGTCTTGACTTGTTTTTCAAATTCGGATACTAAGACCTCTGGAAAAATAAAATGCGAGCCTAAAATTCTGGCCAAAATTTTCAGGCAAGTTTTTCGCAAGTCTCGTCACAAATGAGGTATGCGACTTGCAAATGCGATAACTTCATCTGAACTCCAAATTGAACGAAATCAGGGGCAATGGAAAGAAGACTTCCAAGGCTACAATTTCATCTTAACTTATTTTTACACATTTGGAATTTAAGATGGCCAAAAAATTAAAAGACGAGCCTAATTTTCCTAGAAAATTTTCCAACAAGTTTTGCACGAAAATTCTTTCTTGTGAACAAAAGTTCCTAACCCACATTCGTAAACCAAGATCAAGTGTCTAAACTAAATCTCCGGCAATGGCGCCAAATGATTAGTGAGTGGTAGAGCATCATGACACGCCTACTACTCCGTCGCAATATAATTTATGAAGTAGGGATATCGTTCCCACGAGAATCAAGTTAACGCTTTTCTTGGCTTACTAGCTAGTTTTAGGAACTTAGAATGGTTTCTTTGGTTTTGGTAACTTGACACACAAACATGCACAAAATAACAACACAAGAAGAACAACAACACAAGTATAAAGACAAGCCAATATATCAACTTAAACTAAGTGGGTAAGATACCATCAAGCACCTAAACTAGCTAAATGATTCAAAGGGTTTATTAAGTTTGTGTTGTGATCCGGGTTTTTCAAGGTAACTAATCTACACTCTTACTCTAGATTAGTCTAAATTGATTCTTAACTAGAATCAAGTGAACAAGATGTGCTCTCGCCCCCAATAGTCACTTGATCCTAGCTAAACACCAACTATATTTATCACCCTATGGATAATCAATTACCAAGGAGGAGTACACATCTCAAAAGGTAACTAATCAACTAGTTAATTTGTCCATCAAGTCTATCTCCTCTCGGTCTCAAGAATTAATTATAATCATAGTCTAGGTGGTCAATCTAGATTAAGCTTTAAGATCATTAACTAGTACATGGTCCTTATCATTTTTACCACCTTAAACTATTAGCATTGCTTAAGTTTTCAAGGCATCCAACCCACAAATAAAACTACTCACACATATTTACAATATAAACAAGCAAGAACATATATATTTTACAAGGACAAAGCATCAGAGAAGTAAAGAGTTAAAAGAAAGAGTAAGAAGGCATTACAAGTCCATGCCTAAGCTTGGTTTTTGCCTTTTTTCTTCTCCTCCTTCCTTCTCCTCTTTTTCTCCTCCTTTCTCTCGGCCTCCTTCTCTCTCTCTCTCTTGCCTTACTTAATTAACTTAATAAATCTATGTTTTATTACAAGCCAAATAACATCAAAGCCAACATAAGTAAGTATTTATTATTACAAATATCTTAATAACTCTTCCAAACATATTTTTAGTTTTAGGACTTAGCAAGCAAGAAGTTAAATGAAAGGATAGCTTTAGGACTTAGCAAGCAAGAAGTTAAATGGAAGGAGTCACCATTGTCTCCTTAAAGTCATGGCTGATTTATTTTATTTCCATCAAGGATGGAGTCCTCCATGTCATTGGCACCCTCCATTCTTGCCGTGAAAGGAAGAATTGGCGCACTCCATCAAGGTTGGCGCCCTCCACTTATAGCCACAGTTTGGAGGTTGGCGCCCTCCATGGCATTTGTGCCCTTCATGCCTTGATTTTTTCTTCATGAATGGCGCCCTCTATGTCCATTGGCGCCCTTCATGCTTGCTTTATCATGCATATGTCATGCATTGTCATCAAAATTGGTGCACTCCATTCTAGCTACAATGATGTCTGCCATTCTTGGAAATTGGGCCTTTTAGACTCTGAACTAGAAGAAGCCTTTTTGGCTGATTGGAGCTAGGAATGTCTTCTTTCCAATGCCACCAACCCCGTCTCACTCAAACTTTGAATGAGAAAGTTAAGAGCATTTTAGTTGCAAGAGGTATGAGCTGACATACACATATGGCACCCTCCATGGTTTTGACGCCCTCCATGGTTAGCCACGAAAATTTTGATTGGCACCCTCCATGTCCATTGGCGCCCTCCACCTTGTCTTGCTCTGTCAAATCCATCTTGCTCGTGTCCTCGTGTACTTGGTCGTGCATCCTTCAATCATCGTCCATAAAGCTCCTAAAAATAAAAAAAACATAAGAAAAATGAAAGATCATGGAAAAAGAACATAATGTACAAATAGAAGATTTATACAAAAAAAATAAAATAATTAATAAACATGCTAAGCTTATACTAAAACATACACAAATAATAAGTGTTTTTGACTCCAAAATTCATGTGCATGGAGTTGGAAGGTTAAGTTCTTTCAAAACAATCATGACCAATCCTCTCGTCTTGTTCCATCCTTATCTAACAATTTACTTTCTGTCAGTAAACTGACAAAAGATTTGAACTATCTTGCTATCTTCTCTCACAATGTTGTGGAATTTTAGAACCCCTTCATGCGGACAAAGATTGGTGAAGGAAAACTTGAAAATGGCCTTTATGTTCTTACTCACTGCACCAAGGCCTTAACTACTCATACTGATGTTCCTACTCTTATTTTGTGGCACTCTAGACTAGGTCATCCTAACTCTAGAGTTCTTTCACAACTTTTTTGAATTTATCTTCTCCCAAACTGAACTATGGAAGTTGTCAGTATGCTAAGAATTATATACTTTCATTTGCTAGTTGTGACTCTATTTATGACAATGTCTTTGATATTGTGCATTCTAATGTTTGGACTGCTCCTAAGCAATCCTATAATGGTTTTAATTATTTTGTGTCATTTATTGATCACCACAGTAGATGTACATAGGTCTACCTACTCAAGCACAAAGGTGAGGTTTTCCCTGTATTGAAAGATTTTCATAACCTGGTAAGGAACCAATTTGATAAGATGATCAAGATCCTTTGCACTAACATTGGAGTTGAATACATAGGAAGTCTGAAGGATTTCCTAAAAGAAAAAGGCATTCAACACCAAACAATCCGTGTTTACACTTCTCAACAGAACGGAGTTATAGAATAAAAGAACAGGCACCTTCTAGAAGTTGCTCGTGTAATCATGTTTGAGACAAATGTGAAGAAGAAGTACTAGAGTGATGTTATCTTGATAGATTGCCATCTAATCAATCGTATCCCCAGTCTTACAACCAAAGGTTGTGCTCTTGTCAAAATTCTCTTAAGAAAAAACCTGATTTGCCCTACCTGCAGGTCTTTGGGTGCTGTTGTTTTACTCTTATCCTTGTAGGAAAGAGAGACAAACTTGACAGGTGTTCAACCAAATGCATCTTCTTAGGTTACTCCAGAACAAAGAAGGGATACAAATGCTTTGACCCTGCTACTAGACTTCAATTCGTGTCTCATGATGTTAAATTCTTTGAGCACCAACCATACTTCAAAAAGAACAAAGGAATCCATCATGAGGAGGAGTTCACTGACCTTACTTAGGATCAAGATAATTTAGATTCTTTGACCTGCACTCAAAAACTTGTAGGTTAAAAAGCACCTAGAGATCTTGAGAATGAACCAGGCAACTTCCAGGACTCAACTGAAGTGGATCATCCTGAGCCTAGCAGGACTCTATCTGAAGATGATCTCAACCCATCAGAAGACAATTCTCACATCAGACTGAACAAGTAATTCCTAACAATAATCCTGAAACTGCTCAATTTGATCCTTTTGATGACATGCATCTTAGAAGATTCTCTAGGCCTAGGATCCCTAGCAGCAGATTAAAAGACTACAAAACCTTTAGCTACTCCTACCCCATAGAGAACTACATCTACTATGAGAATCTCAAACCTCCATATCGAGCCTTTATATGCAATCTTGATAGCCAGTCTAAACCTAGAAACTTTGAAGAGTCTGCTAAATTTGATGTGTGGAAGAAGGCTATGAAAGAAGAATTAGATGCCTTAGAAAGAAATGGTACTTGGTCTATAGTTGACTTGCCTCATGGTAATTGTTGACTGTAAATAGATTTACAAGGTCAAACACAATTCTGATGGATCAGTTGATAGATATAAGGCTAGACTAGTGGCTAAAGGTTTCACTCAAACATAAGGTGTTGATTATAGTGAAACCTTTTCCCCTATAGCCAAAATAAATACCATTCATATTCTTGTCTCCTTAGCTATTAACCAGGGATGGAAAATGGAGCATATGGTTGTAAAGAATGCTTTCCTTCAAGGAACCCTGCAGGAAGAGGTATATCTGAACTTGCCTCAAGGTCTTAGTATCCAGTCTCCAGGTAAAGTCTGCAAACTTCACAAAGCCATTTATGGATTGAAGCAATCCCCACGAGCCTGGTATGATAAGCTCAGTAGAGAACTCATGGGATTGGGTTTTCAAAAGTGCTACTCTCATACTAGTCTATTTATCCTCAATCATCAAGAAGGTAAGGTCATTATCCTTGTATATGTTGATGATATACTTATCACATGTAATAATAATCTCTTGATTACTCGTCTCGAACATCAATTGCATGATAGATTTGATATGAAAGACTTAGGGAAGATGAAATATTTCTTAGGAGTTGAGTTTGCCTACTCATCTAAGGGAATCTTTTTGAGTCAAAGAAAATACATCCTTGATCTATTAAAGGACTCTGGTAAGCTAGGCTCTAAACCTTGCTACACTCCCATTGAACCAAATCTTGTTATTCCTGATGAGAGTCCCTTAGTTTCTGATGTTAAGTAGTTTCAAAGAACTGTTGGGAGGCTGATTTATTTGACTATCACCAGACCTGACATAACCGTTGTTGTCAGTCTTATCAGCCATGCTATGCACAAACCCTAGGAGTTCCATCTCAACATAATGGACATAATTCTTAGATATCTAAAGGGAACTCCTGGGAAAGGCATCCTTATGAGAAAGACCAATGATTTATATGTTTGTGCTTTTGCAGATGCGTCCTACGCAGGAAAGGCTGATCTGCAAAAGTCTATGACTGAATATTGTGTCTTCCTAGGTGGAAATCCAGTTGTTTGGAAGTCAAAGAAATAATTTGTGGTGTCAAGATCTTCAACTGAGGCTGAGTACAGAGCAATGTCCTCTGTCTCAAGTGAGATGGATCTAAGGGAATCTTTTTGAGTCAAAGAAAATACATCCTTGATCTGTTAAAGGACTCTAGTAAGCTAGGCTCTAAACCTTGCTACACTCCCATTGAACCAAATCTTGTTATTCCTGATGAGAGTCCCTTAGTTTCTGATGTTAAGTAGTTTCAAAGAACTGTTGGGAGGCTGATTTATTTGACTATCACCAGACCTGACATAACCTTTGTTGTCAGTCTTATCAGCCATGCCATGCATAAACCCCAGGAGTTCCATCTCAACATAATGGACATAATTCTTAGATATCTAAAGGGAACTCCTGGGAAAGGCATCCTTATGAGAAAGACCAATGATTTATATGTTTGTGCTTTTGCAGATGCGTCCTATGCAGAAAAGGCTGATCTGCGAAAGTCCACGACTGAATATTGTGTCTTCCTAGGTGGAAATCCAGTTGTTTGGAAGTCAAAGAAATAATTTGTGGTGTCAAGATCTTCAGCTGAGGCTGAGTACAGAGCAATGTCCTCTACCTCAAGTGAGATGGTCTAGGTTCGAAGCATTTTAAAAGAAATGAAGTTCCAAGTGCAATGTCCTATGAAACTTTACTGTGATAACTTGGCAGCCGTTCACATTGCTGCAAACCCAGTCTTCCACGAAAGGACCAAGCATATTGAGGTTGATTGCCACTTCATAAGGAACAAGGTAGATAATGGCATCATCTCAACCCCATTCACAAGGAGCAAAGATCAAACTGCTGATATCCTCACCAAAGTCTTAAGCTCCGACCTGTTCAATTGGCACCTGAGCAAGCTTGGCGTTGCAGACATCTTTACACAACAAGCTTGAGGGGGAGTGTCGAATGTACTCAAGGACTTCAGGGTAGATTTCTGAAAAGCCTATGTGACTCTATCAGAGATTTGCCTCTGACTTCCTCGAGTCTCCTAATTCGCGCCCCTTTGTCTCCTGCACTTCTCCCCAACGGCTATGTGACCGTTCTTCAAAAGCCTGCAGCCCGGCCTCTTCCTCATTGGCCCATCTCTCGCTTAGCTTGTTCTTTACTCTTTGCTTTGTATAAATATTATTCTTTCTTCTTCTTTTGTAATTAACTCATTTGTAATTAAGTTCATTTCCAATAAAATCTCAAGTTTCTCTCTTCACTTCAACAATTCCTTTTCTCTGTCTACAATTTTTCCCTTTGTGACAGATTCATAACGAGGTGTTCGAGTGGCGAGTGCTCAGAAACAAATCACCAATCTTTCTCAAAAAAAGAAACAAACAAACAGACCATCAATGAACAAAGTAGTTTATAGATTTACAGCACTCGGAAACAAACCATCAATGAACAACAAGGCCCTGCGACTAGCAGATACCAACAAAAAAACCGACGAAATTGAAACACCACCATATTTTATTTTGTAATGTTCGGTGAACATGAAACTAACCAAAACTTAGCTCTCTCCCTTCGATATTGATCTGTCCGATTATCCCATATCCGTCTTCCACGTGTCTCTCTCCTCCGATACTCACGGTTGGCCTCCTCTCTAGCTCCCCGACCCACGCAGAGACCCTCTTCATTTCGTCGTCGTAGCGGCCGAGCCGGCTGCTTAAGGCTGCAACTTCCTGTTGTGAAGCTCGCAGCGTGGCCTTGACCTCTAAAAGCTCGCCTCTCTCGTTGGCTACCTCGTGGTTGAGCCATCCAACCTCTCCTCTGAGTCCCGCAATCTCGGCTTCCAGCTCCCGTCTCCTCCGCTCCCCAGCTTCAGCTTCCCGCCTTCTCATCTGCTCCGAGGCCTCAGCCTCCCGCCTTCGCTGCTCGACGGAGTAGTTTTGGTCTCCGGGTGGAGGAGGAGGAGAAGGAGGAAGAGGGTCGTGGGCGCCTTGGATGTGACCGCCTCCGTAAAGGACCAGGGAGTGGAGCATGGGGCGGCCTTCCCTCACCCAGTAGTCCGCGCATATTTGGCACCTATGATTATTCATTTCTTATTACCAGATCAATATTTGGCAGTGCCCGATACCCTCTCTTAATATATCTCTTAATAGAGAGGATAACCAGCTCTCTTTGTTTAGTTTTTATGGTCAAGTCTTTTATTTAGTTTAAGTCTTACTTTCTTTTGAAGTTTCCTCACAAAAAGACAAATGTTGCAAATTCATAAAGTCGTCTCTTTCAAAAATAAAAGATTAATTATAAAGTCTCGGGTTGGAATGTGAGAATTATTGGAGGCGTGTCTCGTAGGCCTCTAATTTTTTAAAGGGTAAATTACATCTGGCCCCCTGTAGTTTGGCATATTTAAGGTTCGCCCTCCCGTTTTTTGTAAACTGATTAAAAAACCCTTACTGTACAAACTCATTATACAATTTCCCCCCTCTCGCCAGAATCGGCGTTTTTTCCGACGAGAAGGCACATGAAATGACAAATTTATCCCTGAGTTAAAAAATAAAAAAAAAACATTTCTTCTTCCTTTTACTCCTCCATGTTCTTCCTCTTACTCCTTCCTCTTTTTCAACTTCCTCTTTTTCAACTTATGCCCACTTCCTCTAACACCACCAACAGCTCCACCGCGTCGCCTGCCGTGGCCAGAATCGACGCTCCACCCCGCCATCATGATCCGACCCCAGATCGACGCTTTCTCGGGCCAGGCGGTCCTTTTGGGCACGCCCTCGCCCCCCAAATGCCCCTGAGCTCCAGCGATCCTCCCCCCGACCGCGTCAACAGTGGCCGTGAGGGCCTCCCTCTTCGCCGCGCCGCCACAGACCTCTCCGGCGTCGGTCTCTCGTCTCAGGAGGTTCTCCTCCTCCAAGCAATTTGTTCGGTGCTGGCCTCGCCCACCGACGACCTCCGAGCTGCTCCCTCCGCGTCAGACCAAAACGGCGAGGAAGAAGTTGGCTGCGCCACCGCGTGCGGCCTCGTCGCGCCCCAACGACCCCACCAGCAGGTTCCCCTCTCCTCCCCGGTCCTTTCGTTGCATGCCGCATCGCCTGCCGTGGCTAGAATCGGTGGCCAACCACCCGGCGAGACTGCCCTACCCCGGCCGATCACAACCATGCCCCTGGACCACCTCCACGGAGCCCCGGCAGCCCTCCCCATGTCGGCCATCCCCTCGGCCAGCTCGGTCTCCGCCGTTCACGGCCTCCACGCCACTGCCGGTTAGTTGAAAAAGAGGAAGGAGTAAGAGGAAGAAGATGGAGGAGTAAAAGGAAGAAGAAATGTTTTTTTTTATTTTTTAACTCAGGGGTAAATTTGTCATTTCCCGTGCTTTCTCGTCAGAAAAAACGTCGATTCCGGCGAGAGGGGGGAAATTGTATAATGAGTTTGTACAGTAGGGGTTTTTTAATCAGTTTACAAAAAACGGGAGGCGAGCCTTAAATATGCCAAACTACAGGGAGCCAGATGTAATTTACCTTTTTTTAAATCATCTTGTTAATTCATTTCGAATAAAATATTCAAAAAGTTACAACTATTTCTAAATAAGTACTGAGCATGGGTTAAAAAAGTTAGACTCAAATTTTTTAAGCCAAATCATGAAATTTCTGTGTTAGTTTATCTTAGTGACCGGTGATCAACAAATGCTTATATGCACTAGTGATTAATTTATTCTAGGTTAATTAGATCTTGATTTTTAGTTATTAATATGTTTAAGTTTGTTGAGAGATTTTTATCATATTTAAAGTTTTTTTATCTAGTTCAATTCAAATTAATCAGTTTACTAAACTAGATATGAGATGGTATAAAAAATCTAAAAAAGGGTAATTAATGGTCTTAGGGTTAGATTAATGGTCGGTAGAGTTGGAATATGCGTAATCGACCGACTCGATCTTTGTATAGATAGCTCTTCCTCCACCTTCTAGAGTTGTTGGATATTTGTTTATGTTAAAATCAAAAGTCCTCCATAATGTTTCAATTTTAAAATTTCAGAAGATTTCTTTTTTTTTTCAGGTACAATATGGCTCTGCACTCACACACAACATCATTCGATATGCGGATAGATTTTAGAATAATATTCATCCTACTGAGACATACAGTTTTTTTTATATGTAAAGCGCATCCTTTATTAAATTAAGAAAAAAAAAAATGGAATGAATAGGTAGCGCGTTCTTAAGCTAATGTTGATAAATTTTTCTGTTATTTGAACCTATTTTTTTTCTTTCAAACATGGTTATTCTCATCCAACATTCATGATAATGATGCATTCGTTTCGGGATCTGGTTATATTTTTGGAATCGATAGGAATTCAGTCGAAACTTAGGAGGACCCCTTCTCTGTTTTAGCCATATCGAGATGTACCGTTTCAGGTGACGGTATCATGGTACTGAATTTGGTTTTAGCAGTCAATCGAGTACATTTTTTTCTTTGGAATTTTATTGGGTTTTACACATTTTGTTTTTGACGAAGGTTGGAGGCTGCCAACCTCATTACATCTCACAATAGTCGATCATTTTTTCTAAAATGATCAGCTTGGCCACTTCATGTATATAAGTACAATTTGATTCGATCTTTAATTCTACCTTTTCTTGGATGAATTTGAAAGATGGTTGTTTCACTACTTCATACTTGAATATGCAAAGCTTTCCCACTTCTATTCTTACGATGTTTATTAATTATCCGGAGTTAACAAAAGAAAACTTGGTGGATAACTCGTGGAAACTACTTAATCTTTTTTTTTTTGTACTGTGGAGAGAATTATATTCGTAGCCCTTCGTCCATGTTCTTGGTCAGTTAGATATTGGTTAATATTAAAAATTAAAAGTAACTAAAAATAACCTGTTAGTTAATTTTGAAAATACAATAAACCAAATTACAATGAGATATTAGAATTTAACTTTGCTAAATTTGAAATCGGATGACATTTACGTATAGAAATTTTTGTAATCTAAGTTCGATGACCAATCTATGTAACGACCATAACTAGACGCAAATACAGTTGCATATTTATCCAGTCTCCTTTCAGGCTTTACACAAAAATCGGAAAAAACATAATGAAAGTTATTATTTCAAACACAACCCAAAATACAAATTGACAATAGTTTCGGACAATATAGTGGATGAGAATCTCTCACCAACCTTATTGATCTCCCAAATAGGAAATTTTGAGAAGACCCAAATGCAACCAACATCAACGACACAACTATTAATATTAAACAGTCTCGAAATGCCACCGAGCACGTAGATAAAAAGCCGGAACTATGAACCGATATGGAATTCGCCGCCCTCTATGTTAAGCTGTCCAAGCTGACCAACTCCGGAGTCGGCGTGCCCCTCCCCGCCCATATTGACACTCGGCTTCTTCTCAAGGTCCGCGAGCCGGGTCTTGAGCCGTTCGACCTCATCTTGGGAGCTCTGGAGCTGACCCTTCAAGCCAGCAACGTCCTTCTGGGACTCTAGCAGATCTGCTTTCAACTTGTCCAGCTCGGCTTTCGCCACGTTGAGCTCACCTTTGATCCTGTTGTTTTCATCTTTGGCGGCTTGGAGATCGCCCTTGAGCCTCCCGACCTCGCCTCTCGCTCCTGCCACTGCGTTGTTCAACCCGGCAACCTCTCCTTTGAGGCGACCAAGCTCAGCTTCCAGCTCCCGCCTCTTCCTCTCCTCCTCCTCCCGCCTCCTCCGCTCCTCCTCCTCGCGCCTCCTCCTCTCCTCCTCCTGCTGCCTCCTCCTATCATCAGCCTCCTGCTGCCTCCTCCTATCCTCGGCCTCCTGCTGCCTCCTCCTATCCTCCGCATCCTGCTGTCTCCTCCTATCATCAGCCTCCTGCTGCCTCCTCCTATCCTCCGCCTCCCGCTGCCTTCTTCGCTCCTCCTCCCCGGAGTTGCCTCCTCGTCCGCCCCCAGGAGAAGGGCCGCAGCTGTCATGGACGCCCGGAATGTGACCGCCTCTTGAAACGATCAGGTAGTCGCCCATGGGGCGGCCTTCTCTGACCCAGTAATCGGCGCATATTTGGCATTGAGGAGGATACATATCTTATTAATTTTAGTCCTTGATAATGATTATTAGAAATAATTGGTTATCTCTAAGTTTGAGAAATCCCTTGTATACTTAGATGCCTATATGTTACTCTTATTTATACCAGGTCATTAGTCTTTCTTTAGCATTTTCTTCCTCGGGTCAACTGCAAATTCCTTTTAAGTTTCTTATTTAAAAAGAAATAAATGAAGCTTCTGAGCAAAGACAGGTTTTGTAAATTAATCAATTCTTGGGCTGGTATGCGGGAATTATTGAACAAAACGTGCGTTTATGTTAAGATTCTGGTGTGAACTGTGTCATTTTGAAACTAATAGTTGTATGGAGGTTCATATAACCATTAACAAGCAAAAAACATATGCGGCAAGTTTTAACATGTTGTGCGAAAACTGTATGATCATCACAACAAACATCGAAATAAGCTGTTTTAATAATATGTATAACTTCAAATTAGTAGTGGATATTAGAAATGTTAAATTTCCATTTCAACAACACTTTAAAAAAAAATTCAGCTAATTAGCATGACTTCAGTTAGTGTGTAGCTCCTTCCATCTGGTAGGACCACCCTAATTCCTTTGACCAGCTATGTAGAATTTGAATTCGCAACTTTCCATGGTTTTGTTAAAGAGCTACGCGTAAATGTTGAGATGCAATCACTTTATATTTAGAATTTTTCTAATGACCATGAAATATTGCCTTCCTTTGGGACCATTTTTCCAAGAAAATTTTCTTTCTGTATATTTAATAATCCTTTGGCAGCATTTTTAATGTAACAGTAGAAGTTAATCTTAAATGAATTATTTTATTAATTATTTAGTTTAATAGAGTAAGAACCTGACTAGTTGGGTATTTACGTAGGAATGAAACACGACGATATATGCTACTCATTTAGCACATCGACTAACTTACCGGGCACTCGTAAGATGAATTCAGTTACACATGTGATCTAATCGGTTTCAAAAACTGATTTTTTAAAACATTTTGAAATATGTGAAAGTAAAAATATTTATTTATGGCTGTAATATTTCTATATAATAAAAGTACAATAAATTTGTTAAAGAGAAATATATTATAATTTAAATAAGAAATATTATCCAACTTCCAAAGGATATTGTATCTTTAGGAACAAATTTATGTCAACTATACTACTCATTATTATCCAACTTCCTGATATGATGTGACATCTAAGAAAAGTCGCTACAAAAACTTACGAAACTATTTAACCTAATGGCACAGGATGTTAGAATTTTTTCATACATATCAACTGTTCAAATCTTGATATTATGTAAAATCTTACCTATAAAAAAGATTTTAAATTCATTTATAAATTTTTGATTTCAATCTTTTTTTAAAGTAAAATATCATTGAAAGAAAAATTCATAAAAGTTAGATTCAATAATTCTTAACATTACAAAAAACTTTAAAATTTGACTACGTCATACGATGTTTGGTATTATCTCTCTTATAAGACTACGTTATATGAACCAGACTCTGGTTTAGATATATCTGTATAAGGTCAATGCATCAATGGATCTACATTCTAGCAAACTGATCAAATGATCAAGGACAATGGCTACAAAATCATCAGTTACGATTTAACAAATAACTTTTAATGATTTGTAAAAATTATAAACTCAGTAACTCACACCGAATTAGAATAAAGTTTAAACTTATTATAAATTTTTTACAGCCATAATCAATTGATATTTGGTAGGTCAAAGTTTTAAGGAGATTAATTACATTGTCGTTCTTTGTACATACAGCTGGATCATGACGCGCAAGTCGTTATATAATATCAATTCACATTTTCTACCAGACATAAAATTATATATATTAGAAAGATATATAAATAATTAGTATGGTTTATTTCTGGTATTTCTGAAGAGGAATCATGAGGGTGACATTTAATTTTCAAGTAAATCATACAAAGAGATTCTTGTAATTAATGTCAAATGCAAATAGATGGTCGCGGTTGCTCGACAAGGAATAATCTCTGTATATAGTATTTCAAAATGTTCACTTGTTATTTTTTTTCAACAGTGAATAAAAATAAAAAATACAGCACATAAAATAAAGGAGTAAATTCTAAACAATCTTTTGACATCAAACCGGTATAATATAAAGGGTAAATTACCCCATAGTCCCTACTCTTAATCAAATTCCTCTATTGGGTCCCTTCTTTCTCATAAACGATTTAATCGTCTCTGTAGTTTGAAAAAATATTAGTCTCGGGTCCTTGGTTGACTTCAAAACCCATTTTTTTTATTTTTTTGATATGTGAAATGACTATTTTACCTTTTAACAAAAAGACAAAAATAATGCCTCTTTTGTCTTTTTTGTGAAGGTAAAAAGTTATTTCAAATGTAAAAAAAAATAGGCTGATTTGGTCGGTGGAGACCCCGGACAAATATTTTCTCATAAGACAGGGATGAATTACTCATTTATGAGAAAAACATGGACATGATAGGAGAATTATGTTTAGTCCAGGGACTAGAGAGTAATTTGCCCTAATATAAAATATAAATTAACTTGATACATCATGGAATTAACCTAATTCAACCAGACTTTACCTAAATCTCAAAAGATTAAATAATTCACCTTCCATCTTTCTCTAGTTATATATAGATTAATATAATTATCATAGTTAATTAGGGTTCATATTTGGAGATTAATATATTCACATGATTCAGGTATTTTGACAACCCTAGATCACCAATATTTGCATGTTATTTTCCTTCTGTTCCCTTCATTTTACATAATCTTTTCTCTAAAAGAATTTTCTGGCTGTAGTTTGCCATAACGTATAGTTCAATCACTGTAGTTTAAAAATGTAAATTTAAAGTTGGATGGGACAAAAGTTGGATGGGAGAAGAGAGACGGAGGAAAAAAAAGGGTGCGGCTGTTTTCTGATTTCTTATTTTTTGTTACTATTTTTTTTTGGGATTATGAAGCACTTTTTTCCATTGTTTTGTTACTGGAAGCAATTTGTCGCACGTTCTGGGACTAAACTGAATATTTTTTGAAGAACATAGTGTTGAGTTGTGGCGAGACAGATTAGAGGGCCAGCGTACGCTGGGCAAGCGAGCGTACGCTGGGGGGGTCCAGAATGCAAGGCCAGCGTACGCTGGGTGCTTCTCCAGCAGAACTTCCTAATCAGCTCGGGACTCGTTTTGGACTCCTAGTTCGACCTAGATAGGTTTTCTTGTATCCCAAGTGTTGCCTACTATATAAAGGCATGTTACTAGGGTTGTTGTAAGGCTTTGTGACTCGGTTCCCATCAATAAAAGTTCTCCTTTCTCGCCATGGACGTAGGCATTATGCCGAACCACGTTATATCTTGTGTCTGTGTTCTTTGTGCGACTTTGTTCCCGTGTTGGTGTGCATTGTGCGATCCTAACTACTGGTATCAGAGCTTTTTTTGGTGAGAGGAAGATGGACGGCGCAAAGTTTGCTCTTGTGAAGTTCGACGGTTCGTCGAATTTTGGGTTGTGGCAAAGGCGTGTCAAGGATCTCCTCGTGCAACAAGGGATGGTTGTCGCGCTCTCGGAGAATAAACCTGAGAAGATGGGGGACCAAGAGTGGAAGGAGATGGAGGCCAAAGAGGTGGCGACAATTCGCTTGTGCTTGGCGGACGACGTGATGTATCACGTGATGGATGAGGAGTCACCAGCTGAGGTATGGAAGAAATTGGAGGCAAGATATATGTCTAAGTCTTTGTCGAACAAGCTTTATCTTAAGCAACGGTTGTACGGGCTAAAGATGAAGGAGGGCTCAGATTTGAGCCAACATATTAACGGTTTCAGTCAGCTAGTGAGCGACTTGAGAAAGGTTGATGTGAAGTTTGAGGAGGAAGATAAGACGTTGTTGCTCCTGAATTCCTTACTGGGTTCCTATGAGAATTTGGTTACAACTCTGACAGTGGGAAAAGAGTCCCTGGAGTTGGAGGAGATCACAAGTGCTCTTTTAGGGTTTTATCAAAGGAGAAAAACCGGAGATGAACGAACAGAAGCGCTGGTTGTGAGGGGTAGCCATGGAGATCGAGGATGGAAAGATGGAAAGGGATCCAAGTCGGGGTCAAGGAGGTTTAGGAGAAATTGCTATGAATGTGGTGAAAAAGGCCACCTGAAGAAGGATTGTCCAAGAAAACTTCGGGATCGCGAAGGAGGGTCGGGTTCCATGAATGTTGCCTCAGGTTCGAACTGGGTGGATGGTGACTGTCTTTCTATTTTGTCAGGTCCAAAGCATTCGGATTCCTGGATTTTGGATAGCGCCTGTTCCTTTCACATGACGCCCAAGAGAGGATGGTTCGACTCGTACGAGTTCGTTGATTCAGGGATGGTGACTATGGGTGATGGTTTCGCTGTTAAGATCGCCGGCATAGGAGATATCCAAATCACGATATGGGATGGTGTCGTGGTAAAGTTGTGTGGAGTTAGGCATGTTCCGAAGTTGGAGAGGAATCTGATCTCATTAGGAGCCTTAGATTATGGCGGGTACGGCTACAAGGTAGTAGGTGGTCTAATCGAGGTGGAGAAGAATGCTGTGGTGGTGATGAAGGGTGAAAGAGATATTCGGAATTCCTACAGGTTAGTGGGGCGCACTGCTGTAGATGGAGTCACATCCTTGTGTTCTGAGGGAGAGGCAAGTAGCTCAGGTCATGTGAAGTTGGTTCGCGTGAGGGAGAAAGGCTCGACATGGATGGTTTGAGTAGAGTTGGGATTCGCAGAGACATGGATAACAAGCTATGGTTGCTTTGTGGAGGCATGGTTGGCGGGAAGTCAAGGTTGTCTCGGAAAAGTTTTGTTAGCTGGGCCCCGCTATGGTTGTCTAAAGGGACGTTCACGTCAAAGATGTCCGGTTGGCTTGGCATTGGGGTTGTAAAGCCATTGGTGACATCACGCACGAGTCAGGTATCTCACTCAAGGCCGAACTTTGATGTTCGAAGCATGTTGAGGGTTCTACTAGGTGGAACAAAAAGTTGCCTATTGTACGCTGTGAATAGCGTTGGTTTGGTGCAAGGTAATTCGGCGGAAGAACAGTTCGAAGTTGCGGAGCATGGGGCTGACCGGATAATAGAGGGTATGTCTATTGGTCGCAAAGTTGCTTCTACAAGGGGACTCGCTATTTCGGGTTCAATGGAGACTGGAGGGTGTAGGCCAAGTAAGCTCGGAAGCTCGAGCTTTGGGGCTGGCTCCAAGTGATTGAACGAAGTGCGTGAGAAAGTTGAGATGGTCTTATTGATGATGGTGGTTATTTACGGTTGATGGAGTGAGTCGGTAGTCGAGTCGAGTGTTGCCAAGTTCTCATGGTTCTTCATGGGGCGGAGTCTTCGTCAAGGTGGAGTTTGTTGAAGTTCGGGTGGAGCTTCATGGTTTCTCGCACGGGATAATTTCTCGCCAAGGTGGAGATTGTTGAGTTGTGGAGAGACAGATTAGAGGGCCAGCGTACGCTGGGCAAGCGAGCGTACGCTGGGGGGGTCCAGAATGCAAGGCCAGCGTACGCTGGGGAAGCCAACGTACGCTGGGTACTTCTGCGGCATAACTTCCTAATCAGCTCGGGACTTGTTTTGGACTCTTTGTTCAACCTAGATAAGTTTTCTTGTATCCCAAGTGTTGCCTACTATATAAAGGCATATTACTAGGGTTGTTGTAAGGCTTTGTGACTCGGTTCCCATCAATAAAAGTTCTCCTTTCTCGCCGTGGACGTAGGCATTAGGCCGAACCACGTTATATCTTGTGTCCGTGTTCTTTGTGCGACTTTGTTCCCGTGTTGGTGTGCGTTGTGCGATCCTAACACATAGACTGAATTATTGACTGTAGCAAACTATAGAAACTTAATATATAGTTTTTTTTATAGCTAATCCTTGAATTTGTTTTTGTATTGCAATTATTGTTGTCTAACAATAGAATTTCCGGAGCTGGTACAAATTGCTTGGTCGGGTAAGAACCAGTATAACCCTCCCACTTGGTCTGAACAAGACTAGTTGGGTATTTAGTTAGATTAATGGATATTCACATGTAATAAATCTTTCTAGATGGGGATGTAAAATGATATTATTTGATAGATTTTGAGGGATATAATTTTGTTTATCAATATCTACCAACAAATACTTATATCAATCAATAAGACATTTATTTTGACATAAAAAAATGCCCTGATTTTGAGTCTTTGGATATGTAGTAATATTGAACACGTGTTGGATCAATTTTGTGATCGTCAAAATTCGAACTCTCCTCAAAGTTAAAATGGTCGGAGTAGTAATTTTCGAATTTTAAACTAGGATATCAAACATGTCATTATACGAGAACATCAACAAGAACAAATCAATTTTATCTTCATGTTAAAATTTTTATACCTAACTCAAAATCTTTAAATAATAAATACTTAATTTTTATTTCATTATAAACAAATTTTGCATTCTATCCGTTAAACATCAATATATTATTCGAGTTCTATTTAGTAAGAAAAAACCACGGAACTTGATATTGTACGAAATTGACATTAATGAACAAACAAAAGCTGATCGGCACAATTCCCTGAATCGCCAAGATGACTAATTAAGAACATTACAAGACAACAACAGAATGATTGAAGCTAGACTGATCCCAAATCCAACTTATTAACAAACACATCACGCAACACTCAAAGGACTTAATTCTTCCTCCCGATCTGAAATTTGGCGCCTTTGGTGTTGACTTGGCCAACTTGACCGACACCGTGGGTGGCAGTCCCCTTCCCATTTATGTCAACACTGTTCTTCTTCTGGCGCGACTCGAGCTGCTCCCTGAGGCTCTTGGCCTCCTCCTCGGAGCCCGCGACCTTGCCCCTGAGCCCGGCGGCCTCCGTCTGAGACCTGAAGAGGTCAGCCTTCACGATGGTGATCTCTCCTCTGGTGCGCCCCAGCTCGGAGTTGAGCCTACTTGTATCATCTTTGGTGCTTCTGATCTCGGAGCCGAGCCTTCCCGATTCAGCTCTTAAGCTACCGAGCTCGTTGTTGAGCCTGGCTACCTCTCCTCTCAAGTTGGCGATCTGGGCTTCCATTTTTCTCGGGCTACTTGGCCTTAATTATGTATGCTTAAAGGGGAAGGAATTATTGAACTTCTTGGGATCTTGGTTATGGTTTTGATGAAAAAAGTTGCAAAGGGATGCTTGTATTTATACAGGTAAATGAGATCCTTGTTTATTGTTTGGGAATTGGGTCAACTTGTCGTTAGCTAAAGTTAATTAGCATGTCATTTTTTAATTAGAATGGGTGATTAAGGTCTTTAAAGGTGTCCAGTCCAAGGCACGATTTGTAAATTTATGACAAAGGAGTCTCCGTTCACCACACCGCCTAGTTCTTGTAGTGTTTTTTTCCGAAATCCTTTATTTAGTATTCAGTATTGTTGTACACAATTTAAAATTAATTTTTCTAACAAAGTTTATTTGACCATGTATCTTAATCGTTTGTTTTTAAAATTTGACCCCGACTTTATGGTGGAACTGATAAGTACCAGCATATCTTGTATCTTGCTTAGATATTAAGATTTTGACATATCTATAAAAAAATATTTTGGATAGGTGAATTCCCATTAATCTAACTAATAAGTAGCACACATCAAGTTTCATTCTCAATAAAAAATATCTATAAAAAAATTTTGGATATTTTTTAAAAGCATCCAAACTTTGTCTTTACATTTGGTAACGCAAATATCTGTATGAATTAACTCTAAAGACATAGTCTTTTTTCTACCGAATGGAAAGATGCTTTGGTTATTTTAGCTTTCACACATACTTTCATTTATAGATCAAATTAAATTCTAGATTAGGTAATAAATCTCAACTTACTAACTCTTTTAGCAAGTTTAAATTTATATATCATAATCTATCATACCATAATTAGAACACTCATCCATAAACATTAACTTTATTTTTCTATTAAAGGCGCGATGTACGAATATTGCATTCATCTTAAACAACCCTTTCTCAAGATAACCCTTTCCTATAAATTGCCCCGTTTTGGTTAGTAAAAATTTGTCACCCTCAAATACAAGCTCAATACCAACTTTACTTGACAGTGAGCCAAAAAGTAAGTTTTTGCAGATGTCGAGGACATGCAACACATCCTTGAGGATCAGCTCTTTGCCCGAGGTCAGCTTTAGAACTACCTTACCCAGACTGACAATCTTGGAAGTTGCAGAGTTTTTTATGAACAATTTTAGGTTAGTGATTGAGATATAGCTTGAGAACATCTTCTTGTCCGAGCAGACATGGCAAGTTACTCTCGTATCTACAAATCACTCTCTCAGATTATCTACCAGGTTGGTTTCAAACACCACGGTTGATAGCAAACTTGTTATGTAATATGAGGAAGGCTTCTAGATATGTGTATTGAGCAGTGTCGCTGAATCGAGGTGGAGGTTTGGATCTTGGCAGGATTCGAATTTTCGGAATTGCGATAATGGTTGTTGGATCCCATACTGTAGTGTATTGTCGGATTCAATTTGTAAATCGGGTATTTTTAGAGACCCGTTGTCCCGCTCATGACAAAATGGTGGAAGAATTAATATAGAACCATCTTATACTAGTTGGACCAATGCTTAAAATTTTCGCATTGGATCAGGGTCCGACCAAAAAAAGTTTATTAATGTTTAATTAAAATTTTGAATCGCTACTCTACTATCCCGATCTTTTTATGCATAAATTTTATTACTCATAAAAAAAATTCGATTATTTTTGTAACATGCAACTCGGTAAACAATTTTAAACCTTTTTGACATTGAACCGCACAAGTTTGGATTGATTCCAACCTCGTGTAAAATTCAAAGGATCATCCCATTCCATTTCGAACAGTTTGGCTACAGATCCCATACTGGTTTTTCGGATCTCCTTGATGCGCCTTCAATCATGAACTGAAGTTGCTCATCTTTGGAGAAGTTGTATGGCAACAGATCAATTTTTTGTGGATAAATTTTTTCTTAAAATTGAAAGGAGCTATTCAAAAAATACGTATACAATTCATTAAAACATCGATAATATTCTGATGGATACAGTTTATTTTGCGAAACTTGTTTTTCTAGACCGGACGGCTCCCTCAACCATTTATTTTTTACAATTGTTTGCATCCAAACTGGTCTTTTGCTAAAATCCAAGATGTGAACATGTGAGTTACGAACCAAGAAAAAGACGGTCATCCAAAGCTTAGCGTCATGTTGAAAATGCACGAGGAACCAAAAAAATATCAATCACACATGAAACATCCATGTAGGTGCAATCATCTACCCCATCACTTTCTTTCCTAATGGATAGATTTATGCCCTTATCTCCGCAAGTACACAAGTCAAGCAAACAATTTAATAAACACATTTAATTTTTATACAATCTTCGAAAACACAGACTCATAATTGCACCATAAAAGGAATAACAACACCGATGTCATGAAACACGACCATCATTAAGATTTACATCCTATGTCTCATAAGTTTGAGGCTTTTGGTTTAAAAACTAGTGTATTTGTGCTACTTCTTGATTTTAATGTCGTTGCTCCACACAAATTTAAGCGATTTTTCAATTTGGAGTCTTTTGGGACAACGCGTTGGTTTCAGAACTTTTGATTTTTTTAGCGTGTGTGTGTGTGTATATATATCTATCCAATTCTCAGTTGGTTGACTTCACTCGCAAGTAACAAACAAACAATCGCCAAGTTACAACTATGAGATATTTTTCTTTGTAAATTAAGACCCAAAGTTCATCAAAAAAAGAAAGAGAGATCAAATCAAAGAACATGTCAGAGCATTGTCTGTTGAGATTGTGGCAAGAAACCAAGCCAGTATCTCTTGGCCACTTATCGACTATTGGGGTCGAAGTTGTGTTTGGCATCATAGTGTCTGTTAGGTGTTGTTGTGACGATTTTTCTTAATTAGTTCACTATTCATTTTAGACCCCTAGTTTGACCTAAGAAGTTAACTTGGACCTCAAATGTTATCTATTATATAAAGACATACTACTTAGGGTTGTGTATGATTTTATGATTTGCATCCACTAATAAAAGCTATATTTTTTCATCGTAGACATAGGCATTAGGCAAAACACGTTATGTCTTGTGTGCATGATCTTTGCACGATCTTATTCCCGTGTGGATAAATTTCCTGACAACTAGTATCAAAGATCAAAGGTTAGAGAATGGTGGATCAAGATGCAATGTTTTTTCTTATGAACATCGATATTTTATCTAATTTTGGATTATGGTAAAGTCATGTTAAAGATCTCCTCCTATAATAACAAATAATCATCACGCTCCCGAAAAAGAAACTCGAGAAGATGGAAGACTAAAAGTGAAAGGTGATGGAGACCAGGGTGGTGCCAATAACTTACTTGTGCTTGGTAGGTGACATGATATATCATGTGATAGATGAGTAGTCACCAGGTGAAGTATAGAAGAAATTGAAAGCAAGGTATATGTCTAAGTCTTTGTTGAACAAGTTTTTTTCTTAAGCGATGGTTGTACGAGTTCAAAATAAAGGAAGACTCAAATTTGAGCTAACATATCAATAGTTCCATTCAACTTATTAGCAACATGAAAAATATTGATGTGAATTTCAAGGAAGTAAAAAAACATTGTTGTTCTTGAATTTCTTATTGGATTTCTACGAGAATTTGGTTACAACCATAACTTGGGACAAGGAGTTCTTGGAGTTAGAGGATATCACAAATGCTCTCATAGGGTTTTATCAAAAGAAGAAAATTAGAGATGAATAAATAGAAGCGTTGGTTATGAGGGGTAGTCTTGGTGATCAAGAAGAAAAAGATGGGAGAGGATCTAGGTCAGGGTCAAAGAGGTTCAAGAAAAATTAGTTCGAGTACGGAGAAAAAATGACGAGCGTGTTAAAGCCCTTCAAAATAAACCAACATCTATAGCTCACTAATTTGTCATAAGTAAGTAGAAATACCAAGTTGGATCCAATAATGGACGACTATTCAATTAATCTAACAAACTAAATAGATAAAGTAGAATGAGGGAGATTTGTGAATGATTGAAAGAAAACTAAACTAATAAAAGGAAAATAAATATATGCAAAAATAATGAGAAAAAATCAGTATATTCAATGTCAGAATAACACGCGATCGATTATTGGATCACAAAAGATATTTTAATTTATGTAGTAAATAGGGGTAAATCTCCAACAATCGTAAAGAGATCACTAAAATCCTATAATCAACTAGCAAAGCGACTGCCTAATTAGTTATTTATCATCTCATAAGTGAGTATAACTACAAGATAACGTCATTAAGAACAGATATTCTTACTCTTGGCAATTATACTCAAAACTTTGGTATGTACGATCTAACCTTACTTATTCCTAGTTAATTAGTTTGGTAATAACTGTTCCTCAGTGAATTAACTTTGTTCCTAATTTAGTTCCTAATAGCAACTGCTAATGAGAAATTAATGGCAAATTAGTTCTATAATAAATTCACGACTGCAAATTATTTAAGAATAATATTAAAAATAAGGAATAAGAAAATACTAATGAATAATATTGAATAAACAAGATCCCCACAACATAGGTTCCTCCTTTTAAAATCTAATCTATGAAATAAAAGAAGATGAATGAGAGATAGAAATATGCGACATATCCAAAACTAAAGCTAATAGGTTATATATGACCTCCTAACCCTAAAAACCTAAAAGGGTCGACCTAAAGAGTCCTAATTAGTCATGAAACTGAATTTTCAATATTGCCCCAAAATCTCGCAATAAGTGTTTAGTATTTTGGCCCTAATTTTCTCTTCCAAATTTTGATTTGTACGTTCTTTATATCGACAGAAAGAGAAACGAAAGATCTTCAATTTTGTCTCTAATAGGATTCTCATAATTTGGCTTCAAAACTGATCAAAATGCCCTTTCAAGATAGCTATCCTTGTTAGACTCCTCCTTCGAGTATAATTCCTTTTCAATATTCTTCTTTTCTTATAAATTAGCAGAGTCTATTAGTCACTTAAAAATAAAAAATTAACTAAAACAATACAAAATTAAAAATAAAAGTACAAAAATATAATCAAAATTCTATATCAAAAAGTGCATGTGAAGAAAAATTATTCAAGAAGATCTCAGGACTGTGAGGGAGGATCGATATCCATGAATATGGCCTCATATTTAGATTGGTTTGATGGTGACTGTCTTTCGATTTTGTCAGGTCTAAATCATTCAGATTATTAAATTTTGGATAGCGCTTATTTCTTTCTCATGATGTCCAAAAGAGGATAATTTAATACTTACCAGTTTATTAATTCAGGTATAATGATAATTAGTGTTGATTCCATTTGTGAGATTACTAGCATAAATGATATCTGAATCAAGATGTGTGTTAATATCGTGATAAAGTTGGGGGAGTTAGACATGTTTTGAAGTTGGTGAAAATTAATCCTATTAAGAACCTTCGATTATAGTGGTGCTTTTCCTATTAAGAACCTTGGAGTTAGCATAGGTACCTATGTGGATTTTTCCTTTTTTTTTCTTCCATTTTCGTTTAAGATTTTTTGGACGGTACTGAAAGAGGGGATTATGTATTATTTGAATTTTTTATAAGTATATTTTTGCATTTTAATTCTGACCCCTTTGTTTTTTGCCCTTCCCTTATGTTTGAGTTCCATGCGAGGGCCTTTATGTGTGAACCATGTAAATCAAAAATTAAACGTATTTTAAAGTCGACGCGTTATTAATTCTTTACCAACAAATACTAACAAATATTGGCTCAATCCAGTATTCAACTCAACCTAAAAAAACACACTCTAATGTTTAACTCTTTCAATCTTGCCATCTCTAGACCAAAATCATTTGCTTGGTTTCTTTCGATCGGCCCATTATTTTACTACTTCGAATTTTTTTGGGTTAAGAGTTTGATTGTTGTTGTCCAATAGATATAACGTCTTCTAGAAAGTAAATATTATTAAGCTGGTAGAGAATAAATCTGTACAACCCAACGGCACGACCACCGTATAAAATAAGCCTTCATCCATTTTCTTATTTAGATAGTATGATATTTATTCACAATAAAAATAGAATGAACCTGGTCCATCTCCAACTCATTGACATTAATGAGATGAATAGGCATTCACATATAGACATTCCGCATACGAATGTATAATTATATTATAAGACGTCGAGGGATGTGCTAATTATGTGCAGTGTTGTATTCATAGTATTCAAAAGGGAGGGGAGGGGTCGAGCGGCACAAGGGTGGAGAGGGGTTTGGGAAGTCCAGGGTTTAATTCTTGGCACGTTGTAATAGAATAGGCATTAGAATACGATCTAAAAAAAGGGGAGAGGATTCGGTCCTAGACGTGCAATAACTCTAGGACCGTCCTGGACTCTTTTAAGGCGCGTGTAATTAATGAAGAAAGGAGAGAGGCGGAGTGAATTACCATAATTAGCACGTGGATTTAGAAGGAAGTTAAATAAAGTGACCATAAATGACATATTTAATTCTCTTATTAGTCAATAAATGACAAATTTAACTCTTCTATTGATCACATTCAATGACATAAACAAAAAAGTTCGAGTGGTTTTTTCAATATGTTCAAGTGGTTTTGCCAGTATGTTCAAGTGATTTTCTTAGTATGTTCAAGTGGTTTTCTTTGTATGTTCAAGTGGTTTGTCAGTTAATGTTCAAGTAGTTTTTTTAGTATGTTCAAGTGGATTTCTTAATATGTTCAAGTGGTTTTCTTAGTATATTCAAGTGGTTCCCAATGTATGTTTAAGTGGTTTTTGCCTAGTATGTTCAAGTAGTTTTGCTAGTATGTTCAAGTAATTTTTTTACTATGTTCAAGTGATTTTCTTAGTATATTCAAGTTGTTTGTGAGTTAATGTTCAAGTAGTTTTTTTAGTATGTTCAAGTGATTTTCTTAGTATGTTCAAGTGGTTCCCAATGAATGTTCAAGTGGTTTCGAGCAAAATGTTCAATTGGTTTCCTTCTATATGTTCAATTAATTTTCTTATGTATGTTCAATTGGTTTCATTATGTATGTTCAACTGGTTTTCTTAATATGTTCACTAATTTTTCCAAACCACTTGAATGTATTAGCAAAACCAGTTCAGGACGATCCTGGAAATGACTTACAGGACCGAATCCAGTCATCCAGTCCATATTCAAAGTGTTACTTTCTTCAAAGTAAGACGATATATACCTTTAAAAACGATTAGTCCTTAGAAACCAATTCAGTTGAAGAAGTCGATGTGTGGGTTAGACCTAAACGCTAACTATTGTGATATTTATTAATAAAAATTACGTCTAGTTATAAAACAACTTCCTATTCAATCTAAAAGAAACTTTAATATGGTGATTCTTTTTCGTTATGGAATAAATGTTTTTATGGAAAATTGAAGTATTCCTTAAGGAAATTGAATCATTATTTTAAGCAGCCGAAAAATATCTAATTGTTTGATTATTTCTTAATTTTCTACTACTCAATTCAATTTTAGGTAATTATAAAAAATGATAAAGTTTATGAAAATTAAAGCAGAATTCTTTGGTTACTAAATAAAATAGAATGAAGTTTATGACAAAAATTATAGGGACGCTCAAGAATTGTGTATAAAATGTAGAATAGATGAATAATACATAAAAAAAACAAACAAAAACATCTTCTGTAACAAAACCAGATACCAAATCCAAAAAAGTAATTAAGATATCCAGGCCACAGCTTGAAAAGATCCATCCATACGTTTTCACGAACCTTAAAGTTGTCCAAGCTTCCAGGCCAATTATTCAACAACTTGAGTAAATAATTCCCAATAGGCAATTCCAAGCTTCAATACATCAGTTCCCAAAGTGAACCTCAGTAGCCTGGATATGAATCTTTCCAACCTGACCGACCCCAGATTGGGCTGATCCGGATCCGCTCATTCCAAAAGATCCACTTCCATGCTTACTATCGTTCTCCACCAACCCGACTTTAGTTTCAAGGCGATTCACTTCCCTCTCCGCGGTTTTTAGCTGAATTTTGAGGTTGGCAACCTTAGCTTTATAGCTCGAAAGATCAGTATGCATGTGATTATTCTCATCTCTCAAGCGTCTGACCTCTGAATCCAACTGGTTCTTCTCCCCTCTCACATTCCCGAGCTCGGACTTGAGCCTGCTATTTTCATCTCTCAGGTGTTTGACCTCGGAATGATACAGATTCTTCTCCCCTCTCACTGCCCCAAGTGCGGAATTGAGTCTATCATTTTCCTTTTCAAGGCGCTCGACCTCAGCTTCCAAGTCGTCATTCTCGTCCTCTAGGTCGAGCCTGTCGAGTTTATCACCCACCGATTCCTCTTCAGACGAAGAACCATCGTCGCTGTTGTCTTCGTCACTTTCATCCCCCAGCGTTTCCTCCTCGGATCCATCGTCGTCGTCGCTGTAGTCGTCGTCATCTTCGTGGGCCTCCGGAATATGGCCGCCCCTTGAAATCTTCTGATAGTCCTTCTTGGCCCGGCTTCCTTGGCGCCAATACTCCATACATGTCTCGCACTTCTCCGGCATTTTCGTCACCTGTTATGAAATGGGTTACTTTCTTGTGTTTACTATGTTTCTGTTTTCTATATCTTTCCTTTCTTTGATGCGGTTGGAGGAGAATTATTGGTTTTTATTTATATTTGAAATTTCGTAGTTGCCCCTGGACAATTCTTTCCTTTTTTATTGGTTATATTATTGGAAGTCAACTTGATGCAAGTTGCGGAATAGTTTATGAACATCTGGTAAACGCCCGCGCGTCTACCTAATACAAAGATGAGTTTGGTCAATGGTTTGTACCAGGGAGTAAAACGTAATTTACACCC
This sequence comes from Hypericum perforatum, assembly GCA_012979155.1. NCBI lineage: Eukaryota > Viridiplantae > Streptophyta > Magnoliopsida > Malpighiales > Hypericaceae > Hypericum > Hypericum perforatum. Next base: position 7,471 of record SOPF01026399.1, on the reverse strand, counting down.
GTAGGATGCTCATTGTTAAAGTCCATAACTCATTGTGCTCACATGACCCCATTCGAAAGTACAAAAAATAGTGAAGATAGTACAAATTTCAGCCTAATGAACTTCGTTTGAGAGAGCGTGTTGGAGAGTGTCTCACATCAAATTTTTGAGGTAGGTTAGACCTCTTTGGATGATCTAACAAGCCAATTGTATCAGAGCCATATCATCGGAATCCAACTAACTATCACCTTAAAGTTTTTGGTAGAATATAAATATTTCTATATGGTATCAGAATCAGTTATTCTAACAAGTCCATGGTTCATATGCTCGCATGACTCCTGTTTAAAAATACGAGAGACAATGTTTAGTCTGTACAAATTTTAGCCCAATAAATTTTGTTTGAGTCGATGTAATGAAGAGTATCTCACATTTGAATTGTTAGGTGAGTTGGATCTCTTTATAAGTAAAGATATCCACCTATGCATATAAAGAACAAATGAGTTGAGTAAATTTATAACTATGGATGTTCTACTTTCCCATAATTTTAAGGTGTTGGTTGGATATGAAGGTCTTAACATGATATATCTCGTGCTTATTATTGAGCTTGCACGACTCATATTTCTCGCATTTTGGTGAAGTCAAAACTAGTGTAATCTTTGACCCGATATAGATGTCGTTTAAAGAGACGTGTTGAGAATGTTTTCTCACATTGGTTAAAACATGTGAGATAAGTAAGTTTATAAGTATTGAAAATTCAACAACTCATCACGTAAAATTTTGGATAAGATATGAAAATTCGTATAAAGTTTGTATTTGAGATATTAACGAATTTCCATTCATCGTTTTATCTATCAATGTAGTATTTTCAAGCTATTCTTTCCCTGAAGTATTTTTTTTTTACAAAACGGTAGAATTTTAAAAAACTATCGCCGCAATTTAGTCTCCTAAACTAGAGATCTAACACTCTTGTTTTAGGTAGTTTACATGGTATTGTTGAACATATTTAACCAGTTTGGGTATATATATTCGCTGATAATTATACTAAAATTTATTATCTTTTTTAAAAAACATAGTTTTAGTGAACACGTATTCAAGCTTTAGTTTATGACCCATTAGTATTTATGCAAGTATTTTTCGATTATCTTTTTATTATGCTTGGTTATGGTCTTAATACACATATGCATTGTTTCTGATATGCTGGACAAAATTTGTGATCAATGCACATAAATTCTTTTTGGCATTCTACAACCCCTTTTCTCTGTCCACAATTTTTCCCTTTGTGGCAGATTTATAACGAGGTGTTCGAGTGCTCAGAAACAAACCACTAGCCTTTCTCAAAAAAATAAAAAGAGAAAGAACGAAACAAACCATCAACGAACAAAGTAGTTTATAGATTTACAGCACTCGGAAACAAACCATCAATGAACAACAAGGCCCTGCGACTAGCAGATAACAACACAAAGACCGACGAAATTGAAACACCACCATATTTTATTTTGTAATGTTCGGTGAACATGAAACTAACCAAACCTTAACTCTCCCCCATCGATATTGATCTGTCCGATCATCCCATATCCGTCTTCCACGTGTCTCTCTCCTCCGATACTCACGGTTGGCCTCCTCTCTAGCTCCCCTACCCACGCAGAGACCCTCTTCATTTCGTCGTCGTAGCGGCCGAGCCGGCTGCTTAAGGATGCAACTTCCTCTTGTGAAGCTCGCAGCGTGGCCTTGACCTCTAAAAGCTCGCCTCTCCCTGTGGCTACTTCGTGGTTGAGCCTTCCAACTTCTCCTTTGAGCCCTGCAATCTCGGCTTCCAGCTCCCGTCTCCTCCGCTCCCCAGCTTCGGCTTCCCGCCTTCTCATCTGCTCAGCGGCCTCAGCCTCGCGCCTTCGCTGCTCGACGGAGTAGTTTTCGTCACCGGGTGGAGGAGGAGGAGGAGAAGGAGGAAGAGGGTCGTGGGCGCCTTGGATGTGACCGCCTCCGTAAAGGACAAGGTAGTGGCGCATGGGGCGGCCTTCCCTCACCCAGTAGTCCGCGCATGTTTGGCACCTATGATTAAACATTTCTTATTTTCAGATCAATATTTCGCAATGCCCGAGACCTTCTCTTAAGATATCTCTTATTTGTAGAAGATACTCAGCTCTCTTTGTTTCGTTTTTTTTATGGTCAAGTCTTTTTAGTTTAGTTTAAGTCTTACTTCCTTTTGAAGTTTCCTCACAAAAAGAAAGATTTTGCAAATTCATAAAGTCGTCTCTTCCAAAGGATAAAACACTAATTATAAAGTCTGGGGTTGGAATGTGAGAATTAATGGAGGCGTGTCTTGTAGGCCTCTAATTTTTTAGATCATCTTGTTTATTTATTTTACAGTCGAATAAAAATTTAAAATGAGTAAAAAATTCTTAAATAAATAATGAACATGGGTAAGAAAAAATCAAATTTGATTATTTTAAGCTAAATCAATAAAATTTCTGTGTTAGTTCATTTTTGTGACCGGTGACCAACAAATACTTATATGCACTCGTGATTGATTTTTATATATTTTCATTTGAGTCATTAAAAATTTAATATGTTAAAATTTGTTTTTAAAGTTTTGCCAGGTTCAAAAAATTTATGTGGTTCAAATTCAGATTAATCAATTTAATAAACTAAATATGAGATGGTATAAAAAAATCTAGAAAACGGTAATTAATGGTCTTGCGGTTAGATGAATGGTTGGTAGAGTTGGAATATGCGTAATCGACCGACTCGATCTTTGTATAGATAGCCCTTCCTCCACTTTGAGTTGTTGGATATTTGTTTATGTTAAAATCAAAAGTCCTCCATTAAATAAATTGCAGATCAATTTTAAAATTTCAAAAGATTTCTTTTTTTCAAGTACAATGTGGTTCTGCATTCACACACAATATCGTTCGATATCCGGATAGATTCCAAAATAATTTTCATCTTACTAAGACGTATAACTTTTTATATAGGGAAAAGTGATCGTGAGATTATAATTTTTTTTGACATAGTTTTATATTTTTAAATTGACTTATTTGATTCTGAAATTATCTATTTTTTTATAGAGACTCAGTATGCACGTCGTAGTTTTTCTTTGATTGACATGTTAAGTGATGATGGAAAAAAATATCAATTTTCGTTTTTTTATAATTTTTTAAAAACACTCTTATTTTTTCTCTCTCCTCTTTCCTCCCTATTTTGCCCCTAATCCCCTCTCCTCCCTCATGTGCCATTCCCCCTCTCTCTTCTGTCCCTCTCTCTCCTCTATCTCCTCCTTCCTCCGCCCTCCTCTTTCTTCCGCCTTCTCCCTCTTTCCCTCTCCTCTGTCTCTCTTCTCTTCGAACCAATTTCAACAGATTTTCTCAATTTTTATGACATTTGATTTTGACAAAAAAAGGGAGGAGAGAGGATAAGAAAGGGGGAGAGGAGAATGGGAGGGAGTAGAGGGGAAAGAGAGAAGAGAGGAGAGAATATTTTTTAAAAAGTATAAAAAGAAAAGAACCAAAATTAATATTTTTCCCATGGACACTTCAGCATGTCAATAGAAAAATACCACGGCGTTGCGTGCTACGTCAACCAAAAACAAAACACAGTACCTTTTTTTAGTTCAAAATAATTTTTAGCTCAAATAATCACCCGAGTCTTTGTAAAAAAAAAGAGTAATTTCAAAATCAATTTTAGTACCACAGGATTACGTCACAAAAAATTGTAATCTCAGAAATTTCTATAGAATTTTTCCAAAGTGCATCCTTTATTAAATAAGACAAAAAATGGAACCAATACATAGCGCGTTCTTAAACTAATGTTGATGTATATTGATGTTAAGCGTACCTATTTTTTTCCTCTAAACATGGTGATGCATTCTTTTCGGGATCTGGTTAAATTTTTCGAGTCGGTAAGAAGTCAGGCGAAACTTAGGAGGTCCCTTCTCTGTTTTACTCATAGCGAGATGTACCGTTTCAGGTGAAGGTATCATGGTGCTGAATTTGGTTTTAGCAGTCATTCGAATACTTTTTTTTCTCTGGAATTTTATTGGGTTTTACACATTTTGTTTTTGACGAAGGTTGGAGGCTGCCAACGTCATTATGTCTCACAATAGTCGATCATTTTTTCTAATATGATCAGCTTTGTCACTTTATGTATATCTGTACATGTGATTCGATCTCTAATTCTATCTTTTCTTGGATGAATTTGAAAGATGGATGTTTCACTATCTCATACTTGAATATGCAAAGCTTTCCCACTTCTATTCTTACGTTGTTTTTTAATTATCCGAAATTAACAAAAGAAAATTTGGTGGATAATTCGTGGATACTTAAATGTTTTTTTTTGGTAGTGTGGAGAGCGTTATATTCGTAGCCCTTTGTCCATGTTCTTGGTCAGTTGGATATTGGTTAATATTAAAAGAATAAAAGTAACAAAAAATAACCTGTTCGTTAAGTTTAAAAATATAATAAACCAAATTCTAATGAGATATTAAACTTTATTAAATTCGAAATAGGATGACATTTACGTATGTAAATTTTTTTTTAATCTAAGTTCGATGACCAAGCTGTGTAACCACCGTAACTAGACGCAGATACAGCTGCATATTTATGCAGTCTTGTTTTAGGTAACACACAAAAATCAGAGAACATAATTAAAGTTCTTATTTCAAACACAAACCAAAATACAAATTGACAACAGTTTCCGACAATATAGCGGATGAGAATCTCTCTCCAACCTTATTGATCTCCCAAATAAGAAATTTTGAGAAGACCCAAGTGCAACCAACATCAACGACACGACCATTAATATTAAAGACAGTCTCGAAATGCCACCGAGCACGTAGATTAAAAGCCGGAACTATTAACCGATATGGAGTTCGCCGCCATCTATGTTAAGCTGTCCAAGCTGACCAACTCCGTAGTCGGCGTGCCCCTCCCCGCTCATACTGACACTCGGCTTCTTGTCAAGCTCCGCGAGCCGGGCCTTGAGCCTTTCGACCTCATCTTGGGAGCTCTGGAGCTGACCCTTCAAGCCAGCAACGTCCTTCTGGGACTCTAGTAGATCTGCTTTCAACTTGTCCAGCTCAGCTTTCGCTGCGTTGAGCTCACCTTTGATCCTGTTGTTTTCGTCTTTGGCGGCTTGGAGCTCGCCCTTGAGCCTCCCGACCTCGCCTCTCGCTCCGGCCACTGCGTTGTTCAACCCGGCAACCTCTCCTTTGAGGCGACCAAGCTCAGCTTCCAGCTCCCGCCTCTTCCTCTCCTCCTCCTCCCTCCTCCTCCGCTCCTCCTCTTCCCGCCTCCTCCTTTCCTCGGCCTCCCGCTGCCTCCTCCGCTCCTCCTCTTCCCGCCTCCTCCTATCCTCGGCCTCCTGCTGCCTCCTCCTATCCTCGGCCTCCTGCTGCCTCCTTCTATCCTCCGCATCCTGCTGCCTCCTCCTATCATCAGCCTCCTGCTGCCTCCTCCTATCCTCCGCCTCCCGCTGCCTCCTTCGCTCCGCCTCCCCGGAGTTGCCACCTCCTCCGCCCCCAGAAGAAGGGCGGCAGGTGTCATGGGCGCCCGGAATGTGACCGCCTCTTGAAACGATCAGGTAGTTGCCCATGGGGCGGCCTTCTCTGATCCAGTAATCGGCGCATATTGGGCATTGAGGAGGATTCATATCTTATTAACTTTAGTTCCTGATAATAATTATTAGAAATAATTGGTTCTCTCTAGTTTTGAGATATCCCCTATATACTTTCATGCCTATATGTTACTCTTATTTATACGAGGTCATTAGTCTTTCTTTAGCATTTCCTTCCTTGGGTCAACTGCAAATTCCTGTTTGTTTCTTATTTTAAAAGAAATCGATGAAGTTTCGAAGCAAAGACAGGTTTTCTAAATTAATCAGTTCTTGGGCTGGTATGCGGGAATTATTGAACTAAACGTGCATTTCAGGTATGACATTCGATTGTGAAATTTGTTATTTTAAAAATAATAGCTGTATGGAGGTTCATAAAATCATTAACAAGCAAAAACATATTCGGCTAGTTAAAATAAGTTGTGCGGAAATTGTATAATCATTACAACAAACATCGAAATAAGCTGATTTTAATAATATGTTATAACTTCATATTAGTAGTGGATACTAGAAATGTTAAATTTCCATTCCAACAACACTTAAAAAAGAAAATCCAGCTAATTAGCGCGTCCTCAATCTAGTGTGTAGCTCCTTCCATCTCGTAGGGCCATCCTAATTCCTTTGACCAGCTAATAGAATTTTAATTAGCAACTTTCCAGGGTTTTATATTAGACCTACGCATAAATGATGAGATGCAATCACTCTAGGACCATGAAATATTGCCTTCCTTTGGGACCATTTTTTTGTAAGTAAATTTTCTTTCTGTATATTTAATAATCCTTTGGCACCATTTTTAATGTGACAGTCGAACTTAATCTTAATAATAAATTATTTTATTTATCATTTAGTTTAATAGAGCAAGAACGTGACTAGTTGGGTATTTACATAGAAATGATAAACAACTTTATATGCTACTCATTTAGCACATCGTCTAACTTCTCGGCATTGGTTAGACGAATTCATTTAGAAATGTGATTTAATTGGTTGCATAAACTTTTTTTTTTATATTTTGAAATATTCTAAAGTAAAAAAATGATTTTAATATTTTTATATAATATAAGTAGAATAAACTTGTAAACAAGAAATATAATATAGTGTAATATAAAAAATATTATCCAACTTCCAAAGGATATTATATCATTAGAAACAAATTTATGAAAACTGTGATAATAATTATCATCCAACTTCCTGACATGATGTGACATCTAAAAAAAGTTGCTACAAAACTTACGAAATATTTGATCTAATGGTACAAGATGTTAGATTTTTTTTTTGTAAATGTCAAATGTTCAAATCTTGATATTATGTAAAATCTTACCTAAGACTTTGCATTTAATTAAAAATATATTAATTTCTCTCCTTTTTTTAATATAAAATATCATTGAAAGAACATTTCTTAAAAGTTAGATTCAATAATTCTCAACTTTATAAAAAAAACTTAAAATTTAATCTACATTATAGGATGTCGTTTAGTATTATCTCTCTTATACGAGTACTTAATATGAACCAGACTATGTCTTAGATATATCTGTATAAGGTCAATGCATCAAAGGATCTACATTCTAGCAAACTGATCAAATGATCAAGGACAACGACGACAAAACCATCAGTTACGGTTTAACAAATAAATTTTAATGAATTGAAAAAATTATAAACTCAGTAACTCACACCGAATTAGAGATATAAAGTTTAAAATTGTTATAAATTTTTTGCAGCCTTAATCAATTAATATTTGGTAGGTCAAAGTTTAGGAGATTAATTATCATTGTTCATATAGCTGGATAATGACGCGCAAGTCGGATTTAATATCGATTCACATCTTCTACCAAACATAAAATTATATATTAGGAAGATATATAAATAATTAGTATGGTTTATTTCTGGTATT
>SOPF01026398.1:39600-57152 GCA_012979155.1 Hypericum perforatum | reverse complement strand
GGGAACGCGTGAAACCACAGGGTACTAAAGTGGACTTTTCCCTATATATATATATATATTCAATTTGGAATATTAATCTGTATAATATTTGTAACTGTATTGCCCCTTGATACTTCAAATAAAAGAATATGGAGTGTTTATAAGTTGCAAAAAATTTATTAATTCTTAATCTTAAAAATTCAGATATTTTGCCATGGTATTACAATGATTTAGAGATCTCATTCTCGCCTGACATTCGTTTCGTTACTTTCGTAGGTTAGTATTTTTGGCTGGTCTTAGAAATTTTAACGGATAAGTTACTATTTTAATTTAATCATATGCTGAATTTTAGATTCTATGTTTATGAACTTAACTGATTTAGTTGCTGGAATTCTAGTACTCGAAAAATATTTTCCAGATTTTCAGTTTCGAATTAATCGCAATATTTATCGGCGGAGAAATATATGGGATTTATTTTTTTTTTTCAACGATAATACGAATGCATAGTGGACCAGCTGTACTCCTCAGTTGTTAAATTCGTTTAATACCGAATCCGTCGGCCGACGAATTTCTATTATTGCTATTTATAATTAAATGTTTTCAGCAATGATTTCTATATAGTGTTGTGCTTTATAGTTTATACTTTATAGTACTCTTTCCCAATAATGATACGATGTCAAATTTCTGCTCAAACATTTTCCAATTGCACTTTTGCATTATTGAAGGCTAAAATACTAACTGCAGTTATTAAATAAAACTTTTATATTATCTAAACGAATGTGGCCCGTCTAGCAGGCCCAAGCCCAACCTAGGATCTTAACTGGTGAATGGTGATTCGTTTTCCTCTCCGGTTTTCCTTGGTCTTTTTTCACTCTTCCATTGTTTCATTTTAAATAATAAAAATTTGAAATAACAATAATATATATGATAATAATAATATGAACAATAGATATTTAATAAATGTAATTCCAACTAATCTCCCAAGAAAATGTAATTCATATTGAGATTCCATGACGCTACTTGATTAATCTTGCTCCCAAATCCTGAAGATTGTTACTGCAGTGAGCCCAGAAAGACGATTGCAATAGAAATCCCTCTGGTCTTATAAAAGCTCTTGGCCCAAACAATCCTACCCATCGCGGCCCAATAGCCCGTCCCAAACACATTATTAGGAAAAACTAAAATTGGACGGGAAGTTTTTTTTCTTCACACCATTTGTTATCAGGGTATCTAAGTTTGAATTCTACAGAAATTTTAAAATGTGATAAAAAAATATTTCAATAAATATTTAATATTTGTATTTTTCTGAAAAATAAAACTTAATATCAAGTCAAACTAGGTCCAAGTATTTGTTAGTGGCTCACATAATGATGCCTTCGGGCTTCAGAGTTAAACATGAAATAGAAATATCAAACTATTGGAAATATTATAGCCACAAACTCTTATAATTTTTCAGAAGAAACCAAAGAATTAAAACAGACAAACAATGTCTTTCTTTCCACTTGTGGACGCGTACAGGATCGACATAACATTTTTAGGACGTCATAATTAATATGTTGTTATTATCTCTAATGGCCATATATATCAGATACATCTCAGAGCCAGCTAATTACTCCTGGCAAATACGCGCACTTCCACATCAAAATTCGGAAAATGCCAAACCCAATTATTATCACGAAACGGACGTCTACTTAATCTTAAATAATAGTAATTAATAAATCTACAGTTCGAGCAATATAACCATGTTAAGTATGTATTGTATTTTTTCATTTTTTAAATCTTATGCCTAATTTAAATTTGGATTAATAAATTTTGAAACTAAACAAAGAAAAAGCAAAAGAGAATTATTCATCGTAATTAAGTATCCTTCCATTTTTAGGATGTAGCAACTTTGGAACATTGCATCTCATGACTTTGATGCATAATTTTTATCGTGAGATTTTGTCCTCATGCTTCGGAGCAATGTGATATATATTATTACTCTTTTTTATTTTGGTAATGATCTATATTTTTTTAGGCACGGATCAACATGATGATAAAATATACAAACTGTCTTAATTAAGAACAAATTATTATGTGTTGCACTTCCATTATTTTTCTCGGAAGTTACCAACTGAATAAATTAATCTGATTTGAGGAGAATTAAACAGCAAAAGTCAGCAAAACACTTACTAATTGCACCAAAATTTAAATTCAAAATATATGATTATCAAAAAACAATCATCATGATATAATAAATCATATTCCTTAGTTCGATAGTTCTAGTTGCATGTGAGTTAAATAATTAAGCACAATATTTATTGGAATATTTTTGACATTTTTGAAAAGTTTAATTCGACTCGAACATAACAAATCTACAATAAAAGAAAAGATACATTATATAAAAAAGTGCAATCTAACTTTACTATAAACTGATTAAGCCAATGATAATCTTGATAAAGTAAAAAATTGTAGATTATGAAAGTTATGTCTGATTCAAATATACCAACAAAAGAGTCGCAGCAAGTCATTCAAAGCAATTGTGACGAAATTGGGCAGTGGAGCAATCAATTCAAGGTGCGATGCAAATGCATAATTATATACAAATATGTCAACCTCGGTCCAGAAAGAGACATGAAATATTATTGTCTTCTCAATACATCCACCATAACAAAAGTTCACTTTCTAAAAAATAATTTATAAATACGAATATAACTTTCGGTGCATTTTTTACACAGAGAATTAAATTGGTTGAATAACAAACATCATTTGTTTCATAAGTTTGAATAACAAAGATACATAGAAGTTTCTTTCTACTTTTGTATCAATAGAAAGAAGTTTGATTACAACGAATGACAGTTCAATAATGAAACCAAATTAATAACTTAATACTTCTAAATCATAATTTCTCACTATAATGAAATGAGTAATGTCCAAAATATTCTAAATGATTAATAGATACAAATCATACAATATTCTAAGTTACGATCCAATAACATTTTTTTGTGTGTGAACATGGGACACGCTTTGGTCAAAGGGCTAAAGCACCGAACCAATAGAAACTTCCTGTAAGTGTCAAATCATCATGGCCCAAACTCTGCTTCGGTGACCACTGTCCCAAAGAGAGATAATCATCATAGACTCGTTTAAAAAAAAAAAAAAACGATAGAACGCTCTCTCCAGAGAGTAGCAGATTCATAAGCAACAACTTGAGGTCTTTCCTCCATCATGGAGCCTCCTGCTCCAGGAAGGGAAGATGTACCACCGTTACCCATGTCCACGCCCCCAAGAGGAGGGAAAAAGGCGAAGATGGGAGCCGGAGAGGGAGCCCACTCACAGGCGCTAATTCCAGTGGACAATCAGCCGAAACCGGCCACGGAGGAGCGAAGAAGGAAGCTTTCCTTCAAAGATGCAACAATGGGAACCTCAGAGGAAAGTCCCAGAGATGATGGGAGCCAAACCTTCAGCTTCGATCCAGAAGAGCTCGTTTCGAGTGACTCGGAAGGAGAGGAAGAGGATGACCCCTTTTGTCCGACGATAAGACTTACGAAGGCGGAGAAGATAGAGATGCGTAGGCCTTGGTGGAAGACTCTGATCGTTAAGGTCCTCGACTACAAGGTCGCTTTCCCGTACCTCAAGCGCCGTCTTGCTCAACTATGGGGACTCCCCCTCGACTTTCACTTGGTAGATTTGGGTAATGGTTTCTACCTTACCAAGCCTACTTCGGATGAGTTGTATGACCACATCCTCATGAATGGGCCATGGATGGTGGCCGATCGGTACATCACCGTACAACGGTGGGTCCCGAAATTCAACCCGGCAACTGGGGGCGTCACTAAGGTCATTGCGTGGGTAAGAGTCCCTGAGCTCCCTATGGAATTTTACCACAGCAATTTTCTCAAACACTTGGCCGAGCAGATCGGTCGACCCATCAGGATCGATACAACTACGGAGGAACGGTCCCGCTGTAGTTTTGCAAGAATTTGCGTTGAGATCGATCTTACCAAGCCTTTATTGTCAAAGTTTCGGGCATGCCGGATGTACCATCGACTGCAGTACGAGGGCCTCCACCAAATATGCTACAGTTGTGGTATGTACGGGCATCTCAGCCCGAATTGCAAAAGCGCTAGGAAGGACGACCAAGTCTCAACAGAGGACCAGCCACCACCAGTAACGGAAAAGGAATCGACGAAGGAGCCATCCTCACCGGAGCCAGAACCCATCTTTGGGGAATGGATGGTCGTTAGGAAAAAAACAAGATTTAGGAAAGCTCCCATCCCAATGGCCCGTCAGGACGAAAATGGGAAAGGAAAAGGCAAAGAGGCTCCCTATGGGAATAAGGAAAAGGCTGGAAGTTACCCTCCTAGTGATAACAATTCGAAACAGGCTCCTGGCAGCTCTGCGCACTCTGCTGAAGGGCAGAAAGGAGAACAGACTAGAAAGAACAAGGAGGTACAGACTGGAGCAGTAAAAGCTGGGGGTCAACCGGGTATCAAGAAAGGGAAAAGTGGAGGAGCGTCCCAGGCACTAACAAAGGTTAACGTTACCTCGGGGAGTGGGGGTGTGCAAAGTAAAGAGGTTGGAAATACATCAAGTAGGCCCACTAAGAATAAAGAGACACACAAGGCCCAAAACCAAAGTGTCTCAGGTAGAGCCCATGGTTTGAAACAAGAAGGAGCGACCAAGTATCTATTAGCGAGCAACCAAAGCCCGAATGAACAAGTGGAAATGTCGGAGTCGACGGTCAGCCCTATGCTTGTTCAAGAGGACGAGGTCTTCAATAACAATGGCCCTACCTCACCAAACTCGCCACTCACGGGTAAGTTCTGGGGGAAGGTAAAGGAAGGAGGAAAGGAGACGTGCGAGCCGGGGGAACAGATGGAAGGAGTGGAAAACACCGAAGAGACAGTCACCAGGACTGACGAACCAGGCTGTAATGGAGCATTGATGGGGAGCAGTCCAGAGAACGGGGACAGTGATCCTTCACAGGGGGACCTTCAATCTTAATCTCTCTCGGCTTTTACCCGTTTGGGCTATCTTGCTTTCCGCTTGTTACGTTTCTTGTCTATTTGTTTAGGTCTTGCGTAATGAATCTAATCACGTGGAATTGCCAAGGGGCAGCAAGTTCTAAGTGCAAAACCACTGTTAAGGAAATAGTTAGAAGATATAAGCCCGATATCCTGGTTCTTATTGAAACTTGGATATCGGGATATCGTGCAAATTTGCTTGGCCGCGCCTTAAATTTTTCTAACGTGATCCAATCTCCAATGCAGGGTTACTCAGGAGGAATTTGGGTATTTTGGAACGAGCAAACCACCAACCTCAAGGTAATTCAGATGCACAGGCAATTTATACATATGCAGGTGGGATCAGGAGCTTCGTCTTGGTTCTTCACGGCAGTGTACGGACACCCTAAAGCGAATATTAGAGAGGAGCTTTGGAGTAAGCTTAGACACATTGCTTCCTCAATTAGATCTCCCTGGCTTGCTGCCGGAGACTTCAATGTTTTTTTAGTCTCGGACGGTAAATTGGGTGGGGCTCCTATTCGGGGAACTAAGCATGCTAAGTTCAAGGAGTGGATTGAAGATTGCGAGCTCTTGGATTTAGGCTTTTCGGGACCAAAATTTACATGGAACCGGGGAGGAATACACGAACGCTTGGATAGAGGGCTCGCAAATTCAGCCTGGAGACTTAGGTTTCCAGAGGCTAAGGTAACCCATCTTCCACGGATGAATTCGGATCACTGCCCTTTACTACTCAACTTGGATCCGCCTCTCAACTTCCAACCACGGGATCGGGTGTTCAGATTCCAAGCTGCCTGGCTGTCGGATGATCGTTTTCATGAATTCGTGGAGAAGACTTGGGAGAAGCAGGAGCCATTAGAGACTGCAATTTCGACATTCGTGGAGAAAGTTAAAGGGTGGAATAAGTGCATCTTTGGTAATGTCCATATTAGGAAGAATAAACTTTTGCGACGGATTGATGGCATTCAAAAGGCAATCGAAAGCCAACCCAAGCTTTCTCTAAGGAAGCTTGAAAGAACTTTGCGAGAGGAGCTGGAGAAGACCTTGGAACAAGAGGAGATGGTATGGTATCAGAAGGCGAGAAAGGATTACTTGCAGTATGGCGACCGCAATACTCGCTTTTTCCATGCCTCAACCATCATTAGGAGGAAGAGGAATCGCATAGATGCACTGAAAAATGATGAAGGGCAGTGGACCCAGGACACTCAAGAGATCAAGAGCATGCTTCGTCAACATTTTATCTCTCTTTACACAAAGGAGAGGAACCAGGCTACGTACGAAACTCTACCTAGCCTATTTCATCCCTTAACTGGCGAGGAAAAAAAAGCAATTAGCCAGATGCCAGGAATCGATGAAATTAAGGCCATCCTTTTCTCCATAGCCCCCCTCAAGGCCCCGGGGCCAGACGGACTACACGCCATTTTTTTTCAAAAAAAATGGGAGTTAGTGAAGGAGAATCTCTACAAATTTGTACAATCTGCCTTTGATGGATCGTGGGAGCCGGAGGGAGTTAATGAGACCGTGATCACCCTCATTCCCAAGGTGGATAGACCGGCCAGACCTTCAGATTTCAGGCCCATCAGCCTGTGCAACACGTCGCTGAAGATGGTCACCAAATTGATTTCTCGCAGACTTCAAGAGTTCATGCCCCGTTGGGTTTCCCAGAACCAGAATAGCTTTGTTCCGGGGCGGACCATAGTAGGGAACATCATCATAGCCCAAGAGGCGATTCATACGATGAAGAGAAGAAGGCAAGGACGAGGAATTATGGCCCTGAAGGTGGACCTGGCTAAAGCATACGATCGTCTTAGTTGGTCATTCATTAGAGAAACACTGGAGCTACTAAATCTACCGACCACCTTGATTAACCTAATCTTATCGTGTGTTTCGTCCACCTCTATGCAAGTCCTTTGGAACGGCGAAAGAACCGAAAGGTTTAAGCCATCACGAGGAGTTCGGCAGGGGGATCCACTATCCCCATATCTCTTTGTTTTATGTCTCGAACGACTTGGACACCTCATCAGCCTCAAGGTTCAGAATGGAGAGTGGAAGCCGTTCCGCATATCCCAGGGAGGACCTCCCATCTCTCACTTGTTTTTCGCGGATGATTTGTTCTTGTTTGCAGAAGCAACACACTCACAAGCTGTTCTAATTTCGCAGGTGCTGGAGGATTTTTGTAATGTCTCGGAGCAACAAGTCAGCAAACCAAAGACCAGACTGTTCGTTTCCAAAAATGTTACAAGTTCACTGGCGAGAGACCTGGCACACAAATTGGGAGTCTCCCTTACCAAGAACATGGGACGATATTTAGGCATGCCCCTACTGCACGACCGTGTTTTAAAGAGTACTTATGCTCACATCGTGGAAAAAGCTCAAGAGAGACTACAGGGTTGGAGCGTGGAGAAGCTCTCCTTTGCCGGGAGGGCAACACTATCACAAGCAGTCATCGCAGCTCTACCCACCTATGCTATGCAATCAGCCAAGCTTCCATTGGGCATTTGTGATGCTATCGAAAAAATACAGCGACAGTTCCTGTGGGGATCAACAGCAGCCAAGAAAAGAATTCATCTCCTCTCTTGGGATGATGTGTGCCAACCAAAGGAGTCCGGGGGCTTGGGTTTCAAATGCTTACGAACACAAAACTCAGCACTACTTATGAAGTTGGCATGGACCTTACTTACGGATCGGTCAGCACTTTGGACGCAAGTCCTTTGGTATAAATACGTCAAGCAAGAGTCCTATCCCTCGGAAGTTAGGGCCAAGCCAACCAGTTCTCCCCTTTGGAAAGCACTAGTGGATATCTGGCCCATGATGCTTGCTGGTGTAAAATGGACAATAAGGGATGGGAGAACGGCCAAGTTCTGGACGGAATCCTGGTTGGGGAACCTAGGCCCCCTTATCCGACACTGTACACACCCTGTCCCAGCAGAAGAACAGGACTCTTTTATTTGTGACATGGTTACACGGCAGGGAATTTGGAACTGGGAAGCAATCTCGCCATATGTGCCTGCTACTATCAGTTTGTGTATTGCAGGCTACCCCATCCCAGATCCGAATGGAGGAGCGGATAAGGCCTGTTGGGGTAGAACCGCGGATGGGCAGTTCACAACACGCTCTGCCTATGATCTTCTACAAGGACAGGAGGAAATAGGCAACAAGAGACCGTGGATGAAACTATGGCAGTGGAAAGGACCGCAACGGATGAAAAGAGTAGTTTGGTTGGCAGGTCACGGGCGCCTCTTAACCAACGCTATGAGGATGAGACGACATATGTCTACAGAAGATCTTTGTCCTTGCTGTAACGTACAAGAGGAAACGGTATTACATGCTCTGAGAGATTGCTCAAAAATAAAGCACGTTTGGACAAAACTTCTACAGAAGGCAGGGATGAGTTGTGGCAACTTCTTCACGATGAATCTTCCGGATTGGATTGACTACAGCCTTAAAGGACCTGACAAATGGATATCAATTTTTATCACAGCAGTTAACAACTTTTGGAGATGGAGGAACTATGACATCTGGGCCGAAGGTGAGAACCGACCTGCCAACCAGTTGTACGTGATCGAGGCTAGATGCAAGGAAATTGAGTTGATAGGAGAGATTAGAAGTAGGCTGCAATCCGGCCCTACTAAAGAGGCCTACTCACTCGGATGGGAAAGGCCTCCATGTGGTTGGGTAAAGCTGAATTCTGATGGAGCAATGCGATCTTCTTTAGACAGGGCCGCTGCAGGGGGTATACTCAGAGACCATCATGGTGATTGGATAGGAGGTTTCTCAGCAAACGTAGGAAGCTGTTCCAGCGTTAATGCAGAACTTTGGGGGGTACTGTTTGGACTTCAGCTAGCAAAGGAGAGAGGAGTCTCTAACCTCCAGGTCGAGGTTGATTCCAAGGTTGTTAACGATATGATCAAGAATAGAGTGGCAACGAACCCACTTATTGAGAGGATCCTCAGGATGATGGAAGGATTTCGCGACGTAAGAGTGAATCATATGTACCGGGAAGCGAATCAATGTGCAGACAAGTTGGCAAACATGGGATTTGACTTGCCTCTCGGCTGCAACAATCTGCAGGAACCTCCGTTGGAGGTTAGGAGGCTTATGCTATGGGATATAGGCGATTGTGGGCTACCCCGGATGATTAGTGTTAGGACTAGAGGAGAAAGACATAGGGGTACGACTTCAGGTGCGGATACCTCGAGAACTAGGATAGCGGACGGTAATAACAGGTCTCACCAGGAGCTGGTGGGTGTCCCCTGTTCGCGGAGCAGTGGTACGGAGAATGTAGGCGAGATTGAGAGCTTGTCATCTTTTTTAAATTTTTAGATATTAACGGTGCAAGGCCAAGCATCGCGATACCAACGTCATGGGAGGATCCGTACTCCCAAGGTACTCTTCCCCCTTCACAGATTTTTTCCTACGGGTTTTCCTGTGAAGGGGGTTTGACGAGGCCGGCGGTCGCAACCTCACAAGAGGCCGAGAGGGGGCCTTGCACTAAGTAGGTTTGTAATGGGCCAGTCTTTAATACACGGGCATTAGCCCTCCCTTTCCACCAAAAAAAAAAAACTCTGCTTCGGTGGCCCCACAAAACTCTCCTCATTCCGCACCATAATACCAAACTCCACATGACGTCCTAAAAGAAATTAAATAATTTTCAACCATCAATTTCATTATGCACCACTAATGAACATAAATTCTTAGTTTGTGTAAGATGATAATAAATTGTACTTTATTTTTTAGCTTAGTCTGTGTGGATCAATTTAATTGGGTCAATTTTTTCGTAAATTGAAGTTCAACTTCGATATCAAAATTTTTTACTTAAAAAATTTCAATCGTACGAATGTAAAAGATTCATAACATGAACGTCATTTTTAAAATATAGTCTGACAATATTTGACCAATATCAAAATGTACGAAAAAGCATTTAACACCGTAAAGGAGATACTAGGAAGAGGCAGCCAGCTCATGACCAGCCAACCCAATTAGATTACGCGATATTCCATTGTCTCATCCAATTATATAAACCAATCCCAGCCCATATCCTCCTTACCCCAAACAAAAAATCTCGTACAATATTTCTCAACAAATCTCTTCTTCTAATTTTTTTTTGGACAAGATGGCACTTCGGTTTGAGAAACTAGAGCTTGGTTTATTACTTGTCCTAACGTTAATGACAGTTTACGTGAGTTCACACACGAGACCGTACAAACCGCCCGGTGTCAAGCGCCTGACCGATCTCTTCAGCCATGTCTCCGTCAACCAGAGCTTCTCCACCGTCTATGGAGGTCCCAACATTAAGCTCCTCAACAACGGGTCGTTTGTCAATCTTGCACTTGACAAGTCATCGGGTAAATAACTAAGAAATGCCTCCTGACCTCCATATGTATCGTTTTTCCGGAGTCGAAAATTGTCGAATTTTTATTTAGATATGATATTGTTAATATTGTATTTCATGCTCTCACATATAATATCTTTGAAATACTTAAAACATTGCTTACGAGTAATTAATATTGATGTATTTCAAAAGACGCAAATTCGAAAACATTTTGTTTAAACTAAAACAATAATCTTGTTAATTAATATTAAATGTTTATCTATAGTTAATTAATGATGTAATGTGTTGAATTTCCGCAGGGGCTGGATTGGTATCCAAGGACAAGTATCATTATGGGTTCTTCAGTGCTGCAATAAAGTTGCCAGCAGGTCCAACCTCCGGAGTCGTAGTAGCATTCTACGTAAGCCAAGCTTCTCATAAACCTTTCACAGAAAATTCAACTTTATATAACTCTAAAAAATCCGTTCATCCAACTCATAAAATTTAGACAATAAATTTACGAGTTTTCTAAACTATAATTCAAGTCTATTGAGTCGTACACTATTATAAACTTAATTTTCGTTCGTAAATTATAACGAGTGAGTGAATTTTCCGAATGAAGTTGTCAAATGCGGAGACGTACCCGCACAACCACGACGAGATAGACATAGAGCTACTTGGGCACGACCAGAGAAACGACTGGGTGTTCCAGACCAACGTGTACGCCAATGGGAGTACGGCTACAGGAAGGGAAGAGAAGTTCTACCTCTGGTTTGATCCCACAGCTCAGTACCATCTCTACTCCATTATTTGGAACTCCCACCACACTGTGTAAGCCAACCTCTTGCTTCTTCCCAATTTTTTTTTTTCGATAAGTCCACTTTAATACTTTGCGATTTAACGTAATTGTATATTAGTATTTTGTAGTAAAAATGATAGATAGAGTATTACCGGAGAAACGTTAACTTTATTTGATAATCACGTGCCATGTCCATTTTTATTTTAGCACAAAAATGTTACTGATTCTTATAAATTTCTAAAAAAATCATTTTCTCATTCAACACCGACCAAATCTTTTTGGAATATAATTTTCATGATTTACTCTATAGCTCCAGCTCCCCAACGATCTCACCGTTTCTTCGGGGAAGAGAAAAAAAAAATTAAAAAGTGGAAATTTGGAATTCTCATTTTATAAAATTAATGAATATTTTTATCCAACAAAAATCGTGCAAACAATTATTGTGAATTCACAAAAACTAGTGTGCAAATACATTAAATTTCAAATTAATGTCTCATTTTTTATTACTTGAATCAATTTCGATAATGCAGTATTGATACAAAAATTTGTAATTTGGAAATGCAGGTTCCTGGTGGACAACGTCCCGGTAAGAGAATTCCTGCACAAAACAGTGTATCCATCGAAGCCAATGTCGCTATACACCACCATATGGGACGCCTCCGAGTGGGCAACTCATGGAGGCAAGTACCCTGTCAACTACAAGTACGCGCCATTCGTGGCTTCGCTGGCCGAACTCGAGCTCAGTGGCTGCGTACCAACGACATCGTCATCGTCTTCTTTGTGTGCCAAGACCGGGCCTTCGAGCTTGGACCCGGTAGATGGGCAGGATTTTGTGACCCTCTCCAAGGACCAGAGCTCGGCCATGGACTGGGCCAGGCGGAAGCTCATGTTCTACTCTTATTGTAGTGATGTGCGCAGGTACAAGGTCATGCCTCCTGAGTGCAGGTGATGTTATTAATTAGTACACAAAACTTGGTGTTTTGTCCTAATCGTGCTCGAATCTAAATTACTCGATTATTGGTGAATCATATATGTAGTTTAGCCATATTCTTTTTCCACGCAACAATACAAAACAAGCTTTGGGGTGTACAGTCTAGTAGTCAACAATTTTTTTCCGCGAGATGGGAAGATGTAATAAGGTGACTCATTGTGTATTTAATTTCACAAGTGAAATTAATTTTATTATTTACTCCAAACTTACAAGATAAAAATAACTAAGTTACATATTCATATTAAATTTGGATTAATCATTTTAATATTGACACATGTTGATGATAAACAACAAATCCACATAATTAGAGAAAATTTGTTGTCTTATTTGTTGAATTCAAATTCAAAATTCAAAACATCAGAAAAAAGCTCCTACTTATAAGAAATAAAATATTTTTTTCGAAAAGAAAAACTCATACTTAGAATCATACTATGCATCAAACTTTTGACTAAAATAATGATTAAAACTAATATCATTCTTAGTTTTCAACCTTGTTATCTTTGTAATTATAATAAGGGTAAATTACTCTCAAGTCCTTCACTTATACCTATATTTGTGATAAGATCTTTGTTTTATGAGAATTTGATTTAAGGTTCTTATTCTATGATAAAATATTGGTCTGACGTGCTTGGCTGATGTCACCATTTTTTTATCTTAGAAAGGACCAAACTACCCCTAAAAAAATCAAAAAAATAACTAATCGAAAAAAAACTAATCGAAAACCTCTAGGGATAGATTCGTACCTTCTTCAATCTCCTGGGAAACCTTAGAGGGATGGATTCGTACCTTCTTCCGATTAAAAAAAACCTAATCGGAAATCTAATCGATTCGTACCTTCTTCAATCTCCTGGGCAACAACTCCAGAAACCCAAAACCCACGAATTCTTCGGTTGCCATCTACAAAATCCTTGACTATCATCTTCTCCGACTAACAACAACAACGCTAACAAGCTTCCAATCACAATTTCGATAATGGCTCCTCCCGACAACCCCTTCCTCTTCCATTGATGATGACCCTCTAGAACCATGTTAGAGGGATGGAGAAGATGCTCCTGTTGTTTACCAGAACCATCTGTCGTTCCGGTGCCAGCTACGTCGGTGTTTTGTCCTCTTCCACTACCCACTTAGTTAGCTAATTATTGGGTCAAAAACCTGACGCGCTTGTCCGTTGATGATGCTTATTGTTGAAAAGGATTGTGTCGTGCACGGAAAACGCCTCCCGGAGTATCCTTATACCTTGCAAAGGTTATTTCTTTGTCCAGGGGGAAAGAAAATTGGTTTGTCCGGTTGAGCTCCAGCGAGGCTATTATCTTGGAGGTATATTGTCAGAATCCCGTGTCGGAATCCCACCCTACAACGGAGCTGTCCGCGACGGAGAAGAGGCTGTTGGATCCGACAAGAAGGGCGGTGCCGATGATCGGGGTGGACGAAGTTGCAAGGGTTTCGGGCGCACCTCCCTTGTCAGGGTTAGGATTAGGTTTTCTAAAAGGTTGAAGATGGAGATTTTTTTAAATTTTTGTTTAAGGCTATTTTGGTCATTTTTTGTGACCAAAAATCAAAAAATTAAATGGTGACATCAGCAAAGGGACTGAAACTAATATTTTGGTGTAGAGTAAGGACTTTAGACAAAATCATGATAATCTAAGTACCCTACTACAATAAATGACATAAGTCAGGGACCTGAAAATAATTTACCCTTTATAATATAATAATGTTAATGGTTAACGCAAACCTGTTCCAACCTCCTTGTCAGCTCAGAACAGCAAAGTCTGAGACACAAGAGAAGACCCTTGACCTGTCCGTTTCCCTACTCACCCAACAACTACCAAACATATGCCTTTCAGGATATCCCGAATCGAATCTTGACCGTTGGATCAAAAGATTTTGTTTTCTGAATTGTTAAATTAAATAAACAAGGGAATTACACACCTTGACATAATTTGTAATGAATGTTTTATTATATAGTGCACATCGTACTTATGAAATAGAATCATTTTTTATCAATAGTTTGACCTGAGAAACTCCTGAATAATCAGAATCAAACTTTATGATGCATCAAGGTTTCATCCTCTCAACAATTCATAGACACGATGTATTTGATGAACAGCCAGATTCCGGCCATCTCGAAACGTTCATCGTCATCGTCGTGCTGCTTGCGGCCTTCTTTGCCGCGTTTATTGTTGCAAATATTTGATGACTTGAGCTGCAGGAGGAGCACCTATAGCCATGCGGGATTCTTCAAGGGAGTAACAACAGCCTTCACTTGCAAGTAATTGCTAAGACTGTAAATGCCCTTCTCCCTCCCGTGTCCGCTCATCTTGTATCCGCCGAACGGAATGGCTGCATCAAAGATGTCGAAGCAATTGATCCATACCGTTCCGACCCTTAGAGCACGTGTGAGGGTATTTGCTGTGTCGATGTTCTGCGTAAAAACCCCGGCAGCTAGCCCGTAGTGAGAGTTGTTAGCCCTTTTTACAACTTCTTGAAGATCCCTGCAATGTGAAAAGGCGTTAGTACCTGCTATCCAAGTAAACATGTTCTTTCAAGAGGTCGAAAAGAGAAGGTTGCTCGTGCTTACTTGAACTTCAAGATTGTTTGAACCGGGCCGAAGATCTCTTCCTTTGCTATAAGCATGTCGTCCTAAGCCGAAAAATGGAGAGATTAGCCAAACTTGTACTGTTTCGTCATCTAATTAATAGGTAGAGACGCCGTACCTGGACATTTGAGAAAACTGTGGGCTGGACATAGTAGCCCTTGCTGCCGAGTTTTTCACCTCCAGTTTCAAGTGTAGCTCCACTCTCTACACCGGATTTTATGTAGCCTAAGATCTTCTTGAACTGGTCGGAATCGATCTGTTTCAATATGACGAGAAGCAATAAGCATTGAGTTAACGGCATCGAAGCAATTAGAATATAGACTTGCTAATATGTAAGAGAATTGAATGAGGAGCTATAGTGAAAAGAATCATGTCATCTTAAAAAGATCTTTCAAACCAAAGAAGCCAATTAATTACCTGTGGACCTTGCTCGATTCCCGACTTGAACGGATCGCCTACAGCACGGTTCTGCGCTCTAGCTTTTGCTTTCGCTACGAACTCATCATACACACTCTCATGAACAAATGTCCGAGAACCGGCACAGCAGCATTGACCCTGCAGATTAGAAGGAACTAAGAGAAAGAAACCGAGAAATAGAGATTGTCCTAATTCAGTTTCGTATGTGGAATGCTGGTGTCAGAAACTAGTCCTGCATATACCTGGTTAAAGAACAGAGCAAAGTGAGCCATCTCAACAGCCTGATCAACATCAGCATCTTCACAGACTATAAAAGGTGATTTTCCTCCGAGCTCCAAGGTCACAGGTTTAAGGTTACTTTTTGCAGCCATTCCAAGAACGACTTTTCCCGTCTCCGTTGATCCAGTGAAAGCAAGCTGCAGAGAGAGTTACATCCCCTTTCAGATTAGGTACTACAACCCACATTTGAGATTTCTAGCTAACACATTACCAGTTAAATGAAAACCTCCACCTCGCTTTGTCTCAAAAAGAAAATCTCCACCTCGTTTAGTAATTTCCACATGATCAATCATTGCATATTTGGAGAAAAGCTTATTCATCAGACTAGACATCGAAGTTGCCAACTTAAGTGTTCTCTCAGACCGGCAACAACAACAACCGACTTGAAGAATCTCAGTCACAGTTTATACTGAGAAGTACCTTGTCCACATCCATATGGTTAGCAAGAGCAGCACCAGCAGTTGGCCCATAACCAGAAACCACATTAAGAACGCCTTCTGGAAGGCCAGCCTGTCAACGCCAAGATTGAATAAGAAGCTAACATAGTCTACATTTAAAGGAAAAAACAGAGCGCAGAAAAAGGTTACCTCGTGGAGTAGTTTCGATGCTAAGAGCGCAGACAAAGGCGTCTGCTCTGCTGTCTTGAGGACTACAGTGTTGCCGCACGCCAGTGCAGGTCCGACCTTCCAAGCATACATTAGAAGGGGGAAATTCCACGGAATGATCTGGCCAGCGACACCAATAGGTTCGTGCAAGGTTTGCACATGATACGGCCCATCAGCTGGAACCGTCAGACCATGTATCTTATCAGCCCAACCTGAAAAACCCACAAAGGAATTATCATTAACACATGACACTAACTAGATAGTTAAAGATGCCTTGCAGAAAAGCACAAAATGCACTTTTTTTCGTACCACCATAATATCGGAAAAGGCGTACAAGCATGGGAATTTCAACATTAGCAGATTGCTCGTATGGTTTCCCATTGTCCCAAGTCTCAAGGGCAGCAAGCTCATCGTTGTGCTTCTCGAGCAAATCAGCAAACCTCAGAAGTATCCTTGACCTCTCCTGAAAACAGAAGGACTATTGACATTAGATTCAAACATCAACAGGAGTCAAAAAAAAAATTTCGAGCAGCTTACATAAGCACTCATCCTCGGCCACGGTCCATGATCAAAAGCTTTTCTTGCAGCTGATACCGCCCTGTTTACATCTTCAGCATCACCTTCTGCAACATCTGCAATCACTTCTCCCGTCCTTGGGTCCAATGTACGAAAAGTCTTCCCTGTAGGCAAATAAAACAATTAAAAGAATCAGTCCGATGAAACAAATACCATTCAAACATTTGTCCCGCTTGAGACTTGGTGGGAGGGAACCGAGCCACTCGGACATACTGCCATCGTATTCCTAAAAAAAAGTTAAATATAACTTCACACACACCTCATGGACCACCTACTTACAAAACATACCCTAAAACTCCCATGATCCTGGCATCTTCAGGGTCGGGATGATCTTAATCACGCGTAATTAACTCCATTCCGAACATCCATAACCGACGATAACGAAAAGACGATCATAAGCTCACTTACCAGATGCTGCGTCCACGAACTTCCCATCAATGAGGAGCTGATTGTAACTAACGGACACAGGCGGGGTGATCGGTTCCTCCAAGACACTAGGATTGCTGCTGAAACTGCGTATTCCTCTGATCAGACCACCATATCTTGAGCTCCACCCTGAAACAAAAAAAAAACGTTACAATTTTATACTATGACAACGAAAATCGGCAAAAAGGTTACATTTTCAGAAAGGAAAACAGTGAAGCCGAAAACTTTGACCATTAACAAAACAACCCAGATCGAAAGTTCGGTAATTTTTCATCCCATGTCCTCCAATTACGAGAATGAAAGCGAGGAAAAATACCAAAAATATTTGCACTTAGTACGAGAAAACATGCAACATGAGAAAGAACAGGACGACCAACCAGAGTTGAACAAAGAAGAAGTTGATCTTGAAGAAGACAAAGCCCGAAACACCAAACCAGACATGTTCACTTCTTCAGTTTCTCTCTCTCCCTCCCTATCTTCTTCCCTTTTGCTCCTGCTCTCTCCTCTTCTCTCTCTCTCTCTCATATATATATATATATATATATATATATATATATATATATATATATA
>SOPF01026398.1:0-33200 GCA_012979155.1 Hypericum perforatum | reverse complement strand
ATTTTCTCTCTGTTTTTCTCTATACAAAAGAGAATAAAAGTTTGTTACAGGAGAGATTACACTTTGTACGTATATATGCATACTACTAGAGACCTATGATGAGGACATCTGTCCTATTTTCTTTGAAGAGGATTTGCCCAGGTAACTGCTTTTGTCGTTTGATGACAATCTACTAGAATGTTCCTGCCAACTGATTTCTTTATCTTCTAAGTGGGCTTCTTTCAGTAAATGGGCCGAGTGGGCTTGAGAGGCTTCTTTCAACATGCCCCCACAAGCTGGAAGGTGAATATTCACCATTCCAAGCTTGGAAACCAAAAAATCATGGCGAGGAGAGGATAAGGCCTTAGTAAAAAGATCAGCGACCTGCAACTCGGAGATGACATGAAAAAGCTTGACGAGCCCGGATTGAATCTTCTCACGAATTGAGTGA
The DNA here is from genome assembly GCA_012979155.1 of Hypericum perforatum. Taxonomy (NCBI): domain Eukaryota; kingdom Viridiplantae; phylum Streptophyta; class Magnoliopsida; order Malpighiales; family Hypericaceae; genus Hypericum; species Hypericum perforatum. Next base: position 32,770 of record SOPF01026398.1, on the reverse strand, counting down.
CAGTCAATCTCAATATGCTTGGTGCGTTCGTGGAAGATGGGATTCTCGGCGATACGAATTGCGGATTGGCTATCGCAATAAACAAGACATGGACCCGAATGAGGAAGACGAAGATCTCGCAGTAGATATGTGAGCCATTGAAGCTCACGACCAAGCAGAGATAGAGCCCGGTACTCAGCTTCAGAGGAGGAGTGAGATACCGTGTCCTGTTTCTTCGCGCGCCAAGAAATTAGAGAATCTCCCAAGAAAACCGCAAAGCCGGTGATGGAACGTCGAGAGTCTAGACAATTGCCATGACTGCTATCACAAAATCCTTTCAACGTGGAGGGAGAAGTGGCTGAAAAGAAAAGGCCGTGACCCGGATGGCCTTTAAGATAGCGTAGTACGTGATATGCAGCTTTCATATGGAGGTCAGTTGGTCGTGACATGAACTGGCTGAGCTGTTGGACCGCGAAGCTGATGTCGGGCCGCGTGGTGGTGAGATAAATCAACCGCCCAACAAGTTGCCGATATGTGGAGGAAGTGACAGGTGCCTCAGGAGGACAGGAGAAATCATCATCATCGTTATCAAAAAGAGGGGCTTCATCAAGAGGAGTCCCACTGTCAAGACCAAGAGCACTATTGACTTCCATGGGAGTGGAAATAGGCTTGCACCCAATATAACCAGTATCAGTGAGAATGTCAAGAAGGTACTTTTTCTGACTGATGTGGATTCCAGTAGTATTTCGTGCAATTTCGAGACCGAGAAAGAACTTCAAATCGCCCAAGTCTTTGAGCTTAAAAAGCTGATGAAGGGAGACCTTAATCTGAGCAAGAAGGCCAGCATCATTACCACAGAGGATAATGTCATCTACATAGACGAGAAGAGCCACGAAGGAAGAACCAGTAACACGAGTGAACAATGAATAATCAGAGTATGATTGAGTAAATCCGCGTTGTAGTAAGACTGCGGTAAGCTTGGCAAACCACTGACGACTTGCCTGTTTCAAACCATATAAGGACCGTGACAATCGGCACACCTTGCTAGTGTCCGAAGGAGGAATAAAGAGACCAGGAGGAGGAACCATAAAAACCTCTTCAGTTAAATCGCCATTGAGAAAGGCGTTGTTCACATCTAGTTGATGAAGATACCAACCTTTCTGGGCAGCAACAGCAAGAAGAAGTCGAACGGTGGTGAGCTTGGCCACCGGAGAAAAACTGTCAAGAAAGTCGACGCCATAAATTTGGGTGTAGCCCTTTGCAACTAGGCGCGCCTTATAACGTTCCACGCTACCGTCAGATCGATGTTTAACCTTATAGACCCATTTGCAACCAATGGGCTTCTTTCCAGGAGGGAGATCGACCAAGGTCCAGGTTTGGTTACTAGCGAGCGCAGCCAACTCCTCATTCATAGCATGGACCCAGTGATTGTCTTTGGTGGCCTCTGTATAATTCTTGGGTTCACGAGACTGAAGGAGGGCAGCGCTGTAAACACGATGAGCAAAGGAGAGGCGACAAAGACCAAAATAGGATGATAAGGGATACGAAATGGACCTGAGAGCCGGAGGAGAATAATCAGCGAAGCCAGTTATAGTACCACAGATATAGTCTGAAAGGTACTTAGGGGGGCGGCGGACTCTTGTGTTGCGAGGCCGAGAGACACCGAAAGGTGGAGAAACATCCACTGATCCTGGCAACGGGACGGTGGGGCTAGTGGGAGAGGTGGGGGTAGTATCGGGAGGACTGATGGGTAAGGCAGGGGAAGTGGTTGGGGGGTTGGTGGGCGTGTTAGGAGGGTGATCAGCAGGAGGTTGTGTGTAGTCAAGTATATCTATGATGGGAGAGGTAAGAGGTAGGACAAGATTGTTGGGAGAGTATGGTTGGTACTGGTCTGGAGAGTAGAGATGGTGGTTTTGGAATGGGTAGATTTCTTCATGAAAAGTAACATCACGGGACACTAGCAGCTGGTGTGTGACAAGGTTGTATAGTTTGTAACCCTTAATCCCAAAAGGATATCCAAGAAAGACACATGGTTGACTACGGGGATCAAATTTGGTACGGTTGACATCTATGGTAGTAGCATAACATAACGAACCAAAGACCTTCAAATGACTTAAAGGGGGTGGTTTGCGGTGGAGTAGCTCGTAAGGTGTCTTATTTGCGAGGAGTGTGGACGGTATCCTATTGATAAGGTAAGCGGCATGGAGTATGGAGTCGCTCCAAAATACTAACGGCAAGTGGGCATGGATGATTAAGGATCTAGCAACATTCAAAAGGTGTTGGTGCTTACGTTCTACGCGGCCATTTTGTTGTGGACTATAACGACAAGTTGTTTCATGGATAATCCCCCTATCATGGTAAAAACCTCGAAGGAAAAATTCACTACCCTGGTCTGTACGCACGGTTTTGATGGTGGCCCCAAATTGGTTCTTAACAAGATCAAAGAAACTAGGCAATATAGTCGACACATCAGACTTGGATCGCATCAAATAAACCCAAAGAGATCGTGTGTAATCATCAACCAAAGTCAAGAAATACTGAAAACCATCATGAGATGGTAAGCTATACTTGCCCCAAACATCGACATGTAAAATCTCAAACTTAAAAGTTGCTCTACTAGCACTATGAGGAAAGGGAAGTCGTCTGTCTTTGGCTAGGTGACAAGTATCGCAGTGGCTGTCCACTTTAGGGGAGATAAGTGGATGCAATTGTTGTAAAATACGTAGCTTATGTGATGGTAAGTGGCCGAGGCGACAATGCCAGAGATCCAGATCATTGTGCAGTAGGCGAAGGGAATTGGATGAGGGTGGTTGTGTTGCCAGGAACTTCCGATGCTCAGCTTCAAGCAGGTAGAGTCCATTAATTTGCCTGGCCTCACCAATCATTCTCAAAGATGGCTGGTCCTGTATCACACAACGAACACCCTAAAAAACAAGTGAGTAAGATGAGTTGCATAACAATCTGCTGACGGAAACAAGATTGAAGCTAAAATCTGGAACTAGAAGTACATTCACCAAAAGAAGCAGAGGAGTCAATTGGACGAGACCAACATGGGTGGCCTGAGCTTGATTCCCATTCGGCAAGCCAATAGAAATTCCCGTAACGGGTGTTAATGTCAGAAAATAATCACGTTTGCAAGCAATGTGATCCGTAGCCCCCGAATCCAATATCCATTTTTCAGTAAAATTGGAAGTAGAGTTATTGACTTTAGAGCAAGAACTACCTGACATATGGAGATTGTTCTGAGTCGGAGTAGAAATCGCAGATGCAGCTGAGTGGTTCGGAGCATGCGTACTTGCTAGAGCATTAGAAGGCCCTGGTCCAGCTTGTTGCATAAGCGAAAGTAGCCCAGTGAATTGATTCTGAGATAAACCAAGCCTGTTGAATTCAGCGACCAAATTGGTTGCATCTGACTGTGAAGGTTGTCCTGAAACAGCAGATGTGTTCACAACATTAGCAGAATATGAAGAGTTCCTTGTAGATCCTCCATTGCTCGAATAATTAGGCCTTTCATGCTGTCCAGAACCCGATCCTCGTGGCTTGTAGTTTGGGGGAAAACCATGCTTCTTGTAACATTTGTCTACAGTGTGACCAACTCGATTACAGTACGTGCACTGCGGTCGATTCGAGTTGTTGCTCCAGAACTTCTTCCCATTGGATTGTGCTGCCAGAACAGAGGACATGCTCTCATCAACCGTCATGTTAGCAACTGGCAAAACTGGTACGTGCACATTCATACTCCTCCTTTCCTGTTGCAAAGCAAGAAACAGTACTCTACTAATCGTAGGCATCGGTTCCATCATCAAAATCTGCTCACATACATGTGAATAGGTGTCATTAAGCCCACGTAAGAAACCCATCACAAGGTCGCTGGATCGATAGCCTTTAGTTAGTCGATAAAGCTCACAATCACAAGCATCAACTAACGTCTTGCATTTGCAATGAGGAAGGGGACGATACTGTTCCATTTGGTCCCAAAGAACTCTATACTGAGAGAAATAATCAGAAATGGTTAGTGCTCCTTGACGAAGAGAGAATATTTGAGCCTGCAGATTCGAGATTCGCATATTATCGCCTCTACCGTAACGATCCTTAAGATCTTCCCACAGCTCATACGCAGTCTCAAACCACATAATACTTTGTGCAATCCTAGGCTCAACAGATCTGATTATCCAGCTAGATATCATGGTATTATTGCGTTTCCAAGACACATAACGAACATCATCAATGGAAGGAGCAGAGATGGTACCATCTATAAACCCGATCTTATGCTTGGACCAAAGAGCCATCTCCACGGCACGACTCCAAGACATGTGATTGTGCTCGTTGAGAAGTGGCGTCACCAAGATGATAGCAGGGCTCTCATTCGGGTGCAGATAGAAGGGGTCTGCTTCCTCCAAGTGCGAGGTGGTGGAGGCTCGCGTGTTGGAAGCTGTAGGAGTTGCCGACTCGGCCATGCTTGTTCAATAACCAGACGTTCTCCAAAGAAAGGAAAGAACAGAAGTATCAAGCAAAACAAGGCTCTGATACCATGTTGAAAAATTAACTTAGAGATTTGAGGTCTGTGAAGAAGAAAATCGCAGAAACAAAGCCAAAAGTTTGGGAGGAAAAAGGAACTTCATTTTCTCTCTGTTTTTCTCTATACAAAAGAGAATAAAAGTTTGTTATAGGAGAGATTACACTTTGTACGTATATATGCATACTACTAGAGACCTATGATGAGGACATCTGTCCTATTTTCTTTGAAGAGGATTTGCCCAGGTAACTGCTTTTGTCGTTTGATGACAATCTACTAGAATGTTCCTGCCAACTGATTTCTTTATCTTCTAAGTAGGCTTCTTTCAGTAAATGGGCCGAGTGGGCTTGAGAGGCTTCTTTCAACACCCACGTATAAAAATAGAAAGGCACTTTCTTTAGGGCCGGAAAAATCTTTACGTGGCTTTTCTAATTTCTATCTTCTCCCCTGTCCTCCCTCCGCTCCTTGTGGCCTGTGGGGTTCTCTCTCTCTCTCTCTCTCTCTCTCTCTCTCTCTCTCTCTCTCTCTTTTTTTAAATAAAAAAAAACAAGGACCCTTATTATGGCCGAGGAGGCGGCGCCCGTTTCAGCTGATATACCAGCAAAGAGACCAAGGGAAGAGGAGAAAAACGGCGTCGTTTGGTCTTTATCTGTTTTAGGTTAGAGGTTGTGTTTGTGGGTGTTATTAAGCTCAAAGATTAAGCCTTTGTTTGATTTTTCTCTTGCCGGGTTAGTTAGTCCCCAATGGGAATTCAGTGAGCGTGAGCATGTCCTGATGTGTGTGCCTTTTGTTGCATTAGTTGATAATAGTTTGGATGGATGGATGGACGGAATTTGTCTCTTCCTTCGTGTTTAGATGTTTATGTTCTCCGGTTTGTGATTAGCGGTCCTTGTTACGTGTGCAGGAGAGGCGCATTCTTTGAAAGTAGAGAAGATCTTGTTCCAGGGGAGATCGGATTATCAGGATGTTATGGTCTTTCAGGTATTCTTGATGTTATGGGAATGATAGCCATTTGGATGCTGCTGCGTGGTTTTTTAGGACGAGCGTTATGTTGATTTTTTGTTGTTGTTTAGGTTTCTCGGTTTTACACCTTGTCATTTTTTTTGCAGTCGTCCACGTATGGCAAGGTTCTCATTTTGGATGGAGTGATTCAGCTCACGGAGAGGGATGAGTGTGCATATCAAGAGATGATCACTCACCTTCCACTTTGCTCAATTCCTAATCCAAAAAAGGTACTTCATGTTTACACGATTGAGGGATCCTTTTGAGATTTGTTTATAAGATGTGCCTTTTTTGGACTAATTTAACAAGGGCAATGCCCTTGCTTATCGTTGTATGTCTAATGTTATGGGTGGGCTCCGACCACCTCAAGTACTGTAGACAGATCATTATCCTAGCATGTGTGTTAGTTAGCCATTCTTAATGTAATATTTGTTCTCTCTATATTTGGTCCTCAACTTATCCTGTAGGCTTAGATCTTCTTCGCAGGCTTGGGAGTTTCGTTTATCAAAAGAGTAATGCCTTTAAAGAACAGGGCCTTCACCAAACAAGATATTAGAGTTCTCTGATTTAAATGTCTTACTTCTCTGTCTTGCTTTTCTTTCAGGTTCTAGTGATTGGTGGGGGAGATGGTGGGGTCCTGCGCGAAGTGGCTCGATATTCCTCTGTAGAGCAGATTGATATATGTGAAATTGATAAGATGGTTGTTGACGTAAGTTAAAGAGTTGGAATGTTTTCTTTTGTTGTCTCAGTTCCTGTTAAGCAGGATTAAGTACACTTTGTAAGATACTGGTTACACCATGTCACTAATCTGACATATTCGTTCTGCAATGTTCCAGGTTTCTAAGCAGTTTTTCCCCGACGTTGCTGTTGGCTATGATGATCCTCGTGTGACACTCCATATTGGTGATGGTACGTCTGGCAGCTTGCTTCCATTGTCAATGCCGGTTTTTGCTCCATGGGTGCTGTTAAATTTAAGTGAGCTTCCTCTTGAAATTTCAGGTGTTGCCTTCTTGAAGGCTGTTCCAGAAGGAACTTATGACTCGATTATTGTGGATTCTTCTGATCCGATAGGTATTTTATCTGCGCGTTCTAATTGCTCCTCTCTTTTATTGAGTCCTATAATTGCCAATTTCTTATCGCGAAAACTCGTTGCCTGGCTTCAACTTAGAGTTGACCATGTTTTATTATCAGGACCGGCCCAAGAGCTTTTTGAGAAGCCCTTTTTCCAGTCAGTAGCAAATGCTCTACGTCCAGGCGGAGTCGTTTGCACTCAAGCAGAAAGTATATGGCTTCACATGCACATCATTGAGGATATTGTCACAAACTGCCGTCAAATTTTTAAAGGCTCTGTTAACTATGCATGGACCACAGTTCCGACATATCCAAGGTATACACTTTTTGCAAATCATTAAGGCACCCAAGAGACCGGCCTAATTCTGTCCCGTTTTCTTAGTATCGTAAAATTCGATGGTTAGTACTATTGATTTGACGTCTTTTGATGGGATATTTTGTTATGTGACAGTGGAGTAATTGGATTTATGCTATGCTCTACCGAAGGACCGGATGTGGATTTCAAGCATCCCGTAAATTCGACTGCTGATATAGATGATGATAGCAGACCCCTGAAATTTTACAATTCAGAGGTATGGTTGTGTTCCATGCCCGTTAGTTTCTTCATCTCTTTACTTTTTAAGTGAAATTCTTGGCCCAGTTCTGTTTACTGACTGATATCTTTCCCTGGTTTATTTTGATTCAGATTCACACAGCGGCTTTCTGCCTGCCGTCTTTTGCCAAGAAGGTGATCGATTCGAAAACCGGGTGAGACAATCACAAAGAGCTCTGCCATCACCATTTTACTTCAATCATGTGGCTTACCAGGAGTTATCAAATAAGCTTTAGTCGCTGTTCAGTTAGCAGTGAGGTTGAACTGCAAAAGTGCTTAATGTCTGATAATCGTTAGTAAGAGATATGCTAAAAAATAGGATATTCAATCTGGTTGATAACTTCGATTAAAGGTTTATCCATTCTGATTTCTCTTGGAGCTGATTCGTTATTCTCGTGTCCTTATCGTTTCGATTGAATGTGCATCTAATGGTATTCCACCAGTGACCACTGTAAGTGAAGGAACTAAAAGTAAAGTTGCAGAGAATACAGCATTTGACTACTAACCATTGAAACAAGTCCGATATAAGATTGAACGAAACTGATCCGCTGTTGACTGCTGATGAACTTGCAAACAGCAAGATATTCGGACCTTTCTATCCATCTACTGCTTGAACGAGAACCTGAGCTTCTTCATCAACTTGCATATCCAAAGCATGCGTCTTGCAGTCATTGAAGTAAATAACGAAGGACGACCATTTCATCAAATTGCCCACGAAGATGAGCACAAGCTGCATAGTAGTTCCATTGATTTCTTTATAGGATCCAAGGAAGTAACATGAGATTCTCCGAACAACTTCCCAAGCAAAGAAGACAAGGCCTAGAAGACATCCGCGATGCTCGTTTCCTCTGCTGAAATGAGCCGAGAGTGCGAAAGGTTCAAGGCCATGCATTTCCTCCTCCACAATTGAAATCACCATGGCCATGCTCCATTCCGCAACTCCTTCCAAGTACTTGATCAGCGCCACAAGAATGGCTCCACCTACTACTGCTGTGAAGTAGACATCATAAATGGTATGTCTGAAGATGGCATAGTTGTTGAGAGCCAACCACAGGAAACCTGCCAGAAAGCAAATCGAGAAGAACTGGGTGACAACAAACGTGATGAACCCGCATTTCAGCCACGCTGCGCCAATTCGGATACAAAAGTTCTCCCCAAGAGCCAATGGATTGCCTGCTGAATATGACTTCGAAGCCAAAGTGACCGTACAGAGGATGCTGCAGAATTCTAGGAGATGGAGAGGAACCATATAAAGGAGGCCGAGAGCGATCACTTTTGAAGAAAACAACTCGTTCAGCTCCCCGGTAACCATCTGCATGACAGGGTCCCGATGGTGGTCATAATACTTGGAGGTTTCTATCACTATTTTTGAAGCTTCCACCATAATTCTATACAAATTGGACTCGAAGGAAGCCGACAAGCATACAAAAGGGATCGACGCAAGGAAGGTTAGAAAGATGAAGTTGATGCTCTTAAAATGAATCAACAGAGCTTCTTTGAGAAGAGAGGGGACTAACATCTTCCTTTTGGCTATTGCCTGACTGCGGCAATCCATTCTCATTGTCTCCTTTTTCTCACAAAGATCAGTGACTCGAGAGTTGTTTAAATAGTTTGATCTCTGTCGATCACTTAAAACTCAATACTTTTGTTCTTGTTTTCTTTTTGCTAATTTCAGTAGCACCACTTTAAATTGGAAACTGGAGAGACCTATTTTACTACAGTAGTTGACTTGTCTCTTTCAGTTCGTTAATTAGTGATCCAACCCTTTGATTATATAAAGACATGCTAGCTGCTATCTGTTACAGGACAGTGACATTATCTAATCCAGGATTAACATTCACCAAAAAAAAAATCTAATCCAGGATTAACCCTGGTAGTATCTTTGATTGAAGAGCATTGCCGCCTTCAAAATTCCGACCCATATATCAAACCTGAATTAGTCGGCGAGTGGGTGCCCGGATATTAGGTGGCATGAACAAATAAAATCTAAGCTCAAATATCAGTTTAGAAAGTTTAATTTAACATAGTAAACCACTCCAAAACCACATAAACAAATCTCAGTCTCCTGCAACTTCACCTAAAGATTCTCGACCTCAAAATTCAGCATAGAGAGTACTACAACAAAGCCGAATCTCATCGAGTCCATATATACGTAAAGCAGCACGCCATTGTGCTCTAATCATATATTATCTTTGTTCTGTCTTATCTGCTAGCAGAACTGGAGTCTACATCTTCACTCTTCAGTGTTGGTGCCCTTCGGTCGAGTTCCTAGTTCGACATCGACCTTCTTTTCTAGTACTCTTTTCTTGCTGTCCAAGTAATACACCAGACAGACCAGCCACTTCACCACATTCCCTGCACAAATCAAGATTGCAGACACAAAAGTCAACGCAAAGCCTGCCTTGCTGCTATAGCATCCACCAATATATAATAAGCCGAGGCCTCGAACGCCTCAATACCGGACGACTCCTCATGGAGCACTGATATCACAAAGCTCATGTTCCATCCCCCGCTCCACTCCATGAACTTCATCAATAACCCGACAAATGCAGCTCCATGAAGCACAAGAATGACGAAGGACAATAAGTAATTACCGACGGAACGCCGGTGGTAGTAGTAGTAACCATAGTAGGTGTAATCATAAACAAAACCATGACCCCTCGTGAGAATGAGGTAGTCTGCAACTATCCAAATCAGTCCAACCAATAGCGAGGTTGACAAAAGGCGGACATATACGGATGTAACGAACGGACCTTTGAGCTTCGTTTCCTTGACAAACTTCCCGATCATGTTCCTAAGGTTTGTGGATCTTTCAGTCTCCTCCCCTCCAAGTAACCTCGAAGCCGAGTCAACCACCGCGGTTACGCTTAGAAACTCAAGTACATGGTAAGGAACCAAGTAGAGGAACAAGAGCTTTATCAGCTTGGGGATCAGGATCTTACTCAAGCTTGTGGTGAGGGAAAATGGTTCAGACCAATCCTCAGTTGACCAGCTAGTGTAGTGGCCCCACTGAGTGGAAATTTTGAAGGCTTCATGGAGGAGTGTTTGTTGGAGAACAATCTTATAGAAAACCAAGAAGCAGAGGAAAGGGAGATTGGTGGCCAAAGCAAACATAGTGAAGGTACCATTTTGCAAGAAAATCTTTAGAGCTACTTTGATTATGTCAAGGAACTCTAGCTTGTCTTGAAACATGTTCTGGCTATCCTCCAATAGTTTGGTCTGTCATTTCCATGATCTAGTAAATAAGATTAAGATGATTACAATTTCAAAGGGTCAACCAAAAATGTGCGAGCCTGCTTATTTTGACTATAGGAAGATAGACTTGACTTCGTTAGCGTCATGCTGAAGTCAACTGATCAAAAAGTTTTAAGTTTTTATTATCAAAATAATGAATTTGAGTTCTTCAAAATATAGCAACGTAAACAACGTGATCGAGACAATTGTTTAATATATCCAACCAACGGAAATTCAACATTTCCATAACGACCAGGTATATGAACAATCAGATTCCAAAATTTTCAGATTCTCCCGTCCAATTTTGTTATTGTTTTTTTTCTTACACGGATTACTAAACTGACTAATCCAAATTTCAGTGTTTTTAAATTACTGATTTCAAATTATCAAACTCAAAAAATACAATGTATTAAAGAGAAATTTGCCTTATAATATAAATAAGAGTATATACAGTTTTTTAAAAAAGTCAACTGATGTAGTAAAATACATCTCCTCGTGGTGTTAACATCGACCAACTTTCCCATTTAAAAGAGGCGCTACCCAAACTAGCAAAAACACAACAAGAACAAAACTATTGGAATAGTAAGCAATTGACAAGGATCATAACCGTTTAAGCAACTCTAGAGCCCATCTTTGTGAAAGACAAAAAAAGAAATAGACAGAGAATGGATTGCAGCAATCAAGCAGCAGCAGTAAATAAGCTGTCAGTCCTCTCTCTTCTCAAAGAAGCTCTATTAATTCATTGCAAGAGCATCAACTTCATCAGCTTAACCTTTCTCGCCTCGCTCCCTTTCGTGTGCTTGTCGGTTTGCCTCGAGTCCTATTTGTATAGAATTATGGTTGCCGTGGAGCTGCGCGAGTTGTTTTCTTCTAAACTGGTCTCTCTTGGCCTCCTTTATATGGTTCCTCTTCATCTACTAGAGTTCTGCAGCATCCTCTGTACGGTCACTTTAGCCTCGAAGCTATATTCGGCAGGCGATGCATTGACTCTTGGGGAGATCATTCGTATCCGAATTGGCGCAGCGAGGCTGAAATGCGGGTTCGTCACTTTCCTTGTCGCCAAATTCTTCTCAGTTTGCTTCCTGGCGGGTTTTGTGTGGTTGGCTCTCAACATCTATGCCATCTTCAGATACACCCTTTATGATGTCTACTTCACAGGAGTAGTAGGTGGAGCCATTCTTGTGGCGCTGGTTAAGTATTCGGAAGGAGTCGCGGAATGGAGCATGGCCATGGTGATTTCGATTGTCGAGGAGGATGTGCATGGCTTCGAGCCTTTCGCTCTCTCGGCCCATTTGAGCAGGGGAAACGAGCGTCGTGGATGTCTTCTAGTCCTCGTTTTCTTAACTTGGGGAGTCGTTTTGAGATTATTATGTCTCTTCTTCGGATCCTATAAAGAAGGCAATAGAACTATTATGCTTCTGCTTGTGTTCATCTTCATTGCCAATTCGATGAAATGGTCGACCTTTGTCGTCTACTTCGACGACTGCAAGAAGCATGCTTTGGATATGCAAGTTGATGAAGAAGCTCAGTTGCTGGTTCAAACTGTAGGTGAATAGAACTGTCCAAATGTCTCGGTGTTTGCTGCTTCATTTCTTTTATTTAGATGTTCTAGCAACTTCAATTCCTGTATATAGATGAATAAGACTTGTCCGATCAGTTCTATTCTATCTCATCTGTGAGCAAATTCACAAATTCCGTAGTTCAGATAACAGTTCATAACTCCTGCACATGCTTCTTTCGGTAGTTGAATGATATATTCTCTGCAACTTTTACGAATATGATTTTGTATAATTAATTCTTAGAGATAATTACATGGTTAGTTATTTATAAGTATCGAAAGCCTATTCACAATCTTCAAGTTTTATGGTCGTGTGAACTCTCACAATTTTTGTATCATGATACTTTATTCTGAAGTCAAAACATGTATAAATAAATTGCGAAAAACCAAACTTTGAATTTTATTTGGATATAAAGTTTTATCTCTCATAAGTTATACTCAAATATCAAAATCAAAATATTCTTACCGTATTATTTTATAGTGTCCATGGATCACGATTTAATTGTATATATAAACAATAAGCTAAACTTGTTTAAGCGAACACGAAACTTATAGAATGAAGTCATGGACCAAGAGGAACATCATCGGAAACGTGTCTTAATTTACACATCTTTATGGTATACGAGTACGTAGATTATAAGTTGCTCTAATTTTAAATTTATTCCATCGTGACTGGAAGTATTGAATTTAACTTATGAAAACGTATTTATGTTGAAATGTTAACGTCATTTAATAATCTAACCCAGGTAGAAAATGAATTTCCGCGAAGCGAATTTCAAGATTAATTTCAGCTCATCAAGAGGTTGTGTTAAACGTTGAACTTGAAGGAATTTTCCAATAATGGAGACATTGTTTGTGATCATAGTTTAACAAATACTGAAGTTATCTGTATTTTTCAAGTGTTATTAAGTGGCCTCGCACCGCACGAGGTCGTATTTGGTGCCGATCAAGCGTCGATCAAAAACCTTCAAATTGGAAAATCTTCATGGCATCGGCCAACAACTTTTGGAGCTCTCGTGGATTTATATGAAATATAATACTTGACGATAAGCAGACATGACGATCGAAATTCAACCAAATAATCAGAATCCATGTTAGAGATAATGTCACAAACGGAAGGAAGATTTCATACCAAACTTTCACATAAATATATTTTCAACAAAAATAATCTAAAATTATAGACAAAAAACAATCACAAAAAATTGAGAGTTGTACAAATTAATACTGGCTAAGTTCACGAGTAATTCAGCCATAGAAGCCAACGATGGACAATAACTCCTCCAATATGGCTTACAACTTTTCCTACTAATTCCTCAAGAGTAGAATTGAATATTCACAAATCCAAATCTGCACCTATTTAAGCATATGATTTATTGCTGTTGAAACACTTCATCTGATATGAAGCCAATTCAAACACAAGCAACCAACTGAAGCAACCAAGTTTACCAGGTCTTGTCTTAGAAAAATACCTTTTTGCAGTAATCCGAATGCCCGAGCCGATATGAAGTAAACAGTAATGAAGAACGTGCCCTAAGCTAAGATCAGATGAGTTGTCGATGCAGATGACAAGCCGTGTGCCAATGATTTTCAAGATGCAAGCCTACGAGATAGACCAATGATGTTTGCAGAGACATAAGACATGTGGAAACAACAGAAACAGCTTTAGCCTCTTGATGCAGCATAGAGGAGCAACATGGGTCGCATCACAAACCACATCGAAGACTTGTCGCAGAAGAATGCAGTATAAAAGTGTCGGAGACAATGCAGTTTCTCGACGTATTCAGCACGAGATGCAAGCTGAATAACATGCAGAAGCGACTTGCAGAGAAGCAGAGCACTAAGAAGATGCGGTAACCATGCCGTTTAGCCAAATACCACACCTCACAACAAAACATTCAATCATTTAGAAACAGATACTGAAATAATAGGACAGCATAAAATCTCACAAGACGGAAATAAGGTTGCAATTTAAAAAGTATAGAATAGACCACCTCCAAGGTATAGCAAGCTGACCACAGTGAGTTCACAAAAACACTTTCCGAAGCATCCTTCTAGAAGCTGAAACACTTTGATGCAGACTTCTAAAGCAAGTTACACACCATCACGACGATACGAACATACTAACATAACCTCGAGGGTTCACCATATGACCTAATAGAACTACTCCAAACTGATCTTCAGGTGACCTCCAACTCACATCCAATAGAGCATCCGACTTAGTTTCTGCAGAGCCAAGCAAAAAAAAACGGGTGAGCTTATTAGCGCTACTAAAAATGGGAACTCTTAGCAATCTTTCAAAACTGAAAGGATACAAAAGCAAATACTGAAAGGAGACATGAGTTAAAAAGATCTCTCAAGTTGCACTAACCCATTTGTGTAAGGAGAATCGCGGCGGGAACGATATGGAGGAGGAGACCTGCTGTAGCTACGGCGGCGAGGACTTGGGCTACGACGGCGGGGACTTGGGCTGCGACGGCGTGGAGATCTTCTACCACGAGGGCTTAGACTCCTAAAATGAAAAACAATTTGTATTAACTGCAATAAATTGTATAGCACCTTCATGCGAGAAGCTACTATGACCAACAAATGGAAGGGAAATGAGATAGCAAAAGCATGAAATTGCAGAAGAGAGAAGTGCAGAATAGGAAGAGAAAAATAGGATAGCTATACATTTCTTAATATGCAACAAAATCTCAATATAACACGAAGGAGCCAACTAAGGAAAAACATGAATTCCAGCATTAAGCAACCCCAATAAAATAAATGGAAGTTCTCTTTTTTTTTCTTGCAGTAAGAACAAGTGCATACTAAACTTAGTCAACAGAAATGCTCTCAGCTATCTAAAAAAGGGAGGGAGGTCCCAAAAAGATGAGCTGAACACAATTGACAAACCTGCGCCCACTGCCATAATCAGGACTCCTGCGGCGACGAGGGCTAGGGCTCCGACGTCCACCTCCATATCCTCGGGAGCCAACACGTGAGCGGCATTCTCGAGCAAAATGACCAGGCTCACCACATTCATAGCATTTCGAGTCCTCACCACCACCACGTCCACGACCACCACCACGGCCACCCCCACCATCCTTTGAGTTGTGAGACAGCTCCACACGCCAGCCATTCTTTCCTGTAGATAGAAACACCACCACCGAGAATACATACGCAAATGGAAAACAAAGAAATGAGAGATACAAAGGAAGCAAAACAAGGGAAATGACTGACCATCCACAGCACGAATGGCATCCAGAGCATCCCGTTTGTCGTCAAACTCAATGAATGCATAACCAGGTGGCCTCCGTGCAACCCAGACACTGCAAAGGTTATTGAACCAGACAGATCAAGATAATCAGTGGGATTAGTTCCCGAAACCCAAAAAACACACTTAAAGCTCAAAACTTTCACTCCTCAACAACACACCACATAAAAAAGAAGCCATGAAACAGAGAACTTTCAAGGAATTCCCTCCAAACCTCTCCTTTACAGCAGCCCACTCGAAGCGTCAACATCTACAACACTATTCACTTAAAAACCCTCCAACAAGAACCCGAATTTAAGCGAAAAGAATAAGAACTATACTTGCGAAGGACGCCAAACATCCGGAACTCGTCTTCGAGATCCCTCTCGCTGACCCGCGGGTCAAGATTACCAACGTACACTCGCGTCATCTTCACTGTAGAAACAAACCAGTTAGAAAACACATCATCAAAGGAAAAATCGAAACTTTCTAGGAAACCCTAAATCCTAAACACGGGGACACCTGAGGCAACTGAAAAGAAAAGCAAAAGCTTTGATCTTTAGAATTGGGGAATTGGGGATTTACCCGATTTAGGGTTCACGAAAGGGTAAAGATTGAAACTTTCTCCAAGTACAGAATGGTGAAAGAGAGAGGGAGAGGAGATCTAAAACCCTAGAACCAGTGGACTTAAAAAAAGTGTGTTTCTTTGGTATCGGGTACTCTTATTGTACTTGGAAACTGGGAGTCTAGGGTTTTTTTTAGTTTCATTCCTCAAATGTTTTGTTAGTTTGGTCGGAATTCGCGTTACTAATCAATCTCTATGATAAAAAATTTGTCATAATTTAATTGTTTGCTGGGTACAACATGTGTAATTCGAATTTTCCTGCTCCACACTCCACAGTCAATCATCTATGCTTATATTCTTGATAAAAGTTAACTTTATTGTCTACGGTTTTGTACATTTTTCACATATTATTTAAAATCTCTCAACACATAGTTTTAGACAAAAATGAACTTTTAAATTTTAATATCCTATAATTTCACGAATTTTGTATTTAGAAGACGTGGTTTAAATTTCGAATTTATCTCTCCGAGTATTTTTTTAGTCAGCCATTTTGCAATCTACACATACTGAAACTTCCAAAACAGACACCGTAAGGTATCCAAAGTCGAAATTTCGTATTTTATTCCTCGACAACTCGAGCAGCTATAGAACGGCGCGTTTATTTTATTGATTTTTCCTTTGTTAAAGTCGAAATTAGCTGCCGTTTTTCCTTCAACACTTTTTTTTCCTTGGCAAAACAAAATTACAGATAGGAAGGTAGCCAAATTTCATTGGAAGCTTGGCGAAAAAGTAAACCAGAAAAGCCATGCATGTATACAAATATTTTTTTTTTTGTAAGCAATCATCACCAAATGTGGAAGATGCGATTCCTGAAGAGGAAGCAAACATGACAATTCAAGCGGTAAAAAATTTATATCGTAATCGAAAACCACTCTATAAGATATTCACTAGAAAAAAATTGGTCATCAATCGTCATCAAAGTATGCAATTTTCATACAAGAAGTAAGCATTATGGTTCAACTGGTAAGAGACTTGGACCGGGAATTGGTCGACTCGGATTACTAGTCATTAATCATCACCAAAGGTGGAAGATGCAATTCCAAGAGAGGAAGCAAACGTGGCAGTCGTATCCCCACCAAGGTACCTCTTAAGCCGGTCCAAGTCATCAGCCGCATCATGCATCGTAGGCCTGGTCGATGGAGCCTCCTGCGTGCAGAGGATACCGAGCTCGATCATCTCTCCAATGGCGACCTCCCACATTCTCTTCACCTCCCCGGATTGGTCCCTCGAGGCTCTAACCAATGAAGGGTCCAACACTCTCTCTATTCTGCCGTGGTAGTGGTTCCTCACCCACTTGTGCAGGTTCAGGCCATCGGAGAACATGTCGTCCGGCGGCCTCTTTCAGGTCATCATCTCGAGCACCACGACTCCGAAGCTGTACACGTCGCCTTTCGTCGACGTGCTTGATCCAAACTCGTACTCTGCGTGTTGGAAATAACTTGTAAAAATGTTGGTCTAACTTAACGACTGAAGATATAATAGGTTGGTACATTGCATTACATTACCTGGTGCTATGTAACCAATGGAGCCGCACAGCAGATTTGCAGTAGTGTTCCCCATATTCTCTACAATCCCGACATTGCTTCCAACAACTATCATTATCAATCGAGCGACACCGAAATCTGAAACGAGAGCCGTCATATCTTCGTTAAGAAGCACATTGCTCGGCTTCAGGTCACAATGTATGACTTTGACAGGTGAGTGGTGATGCAAATAGGCCATTCCTTCAGTTATGTCGCTGCAGATGTTCAGCCTCTGGATCAGGGTCAGATTAGACGATCCAGAGCTTGAGCTAGATCCCGCCTCTGGATTCAGATACAAACAGCTTTCGAGGCTCCCATTTGCCATGTAGGGGAGAACGAGAGCCTTGAAGTCTGGCAAACTGCAAGCTGTAATGATCCTCATCAGGTTCCTGTGCCTGATCCTCTTCAGAACCTAACATTCTCTGTTGAAGCTCTTTGTCAAGTTCCCTGTCTGCAGATGCAACACCTTGACAGCCACGATCGATCCATCCAAAAAAAGTCCACGAAAAACCTGCCCGTAGCTGCCTCTCCCGATCAGGTTCTGTTCAGCAAATCCTGTAGAAAATTCTGACAGTTCTCTGTATGTGATCCTCGGGAAATTGCGTATCAATTCGGGAGCTGGCAGTTTTCGCAGATTCTTAGATGCTCTTGTGTGACAGATTGCTCCGACACAGCATGTTGTTGTTAATAAGATCGTTGCAAGTATGATCACAATGACTACGATGAGACTTCTATGCAAGTAAAGCCAGTGTTTCCTTCTCGAGCAAGCATGGATTCCGGGGACTCGACCACAGAGATGGTTGCCTAAAAAGGACAGAAATGTTGCTCTATTGAAGACCCCACCTGTTGGGATTGGCCCTTCAAGGTTATTGCCAGAGAAGTTGATGAATATGAGGGAAAGAACTTTGTTGAGACTTGTGGGAATCTTCTCGGATAGATCATTATGCAATATGTCGAGTGATTCGAGGTTCTTAAGATCACCTAACGAATTCGGGAGATGGCCCTGGAGAAAATTATCCGGTAACTTCAGGACTTTCACAGCAATGCAGCCGGATATCTGAGGGAATATGATTCCTGTGAAGTTGTTTGATGAAACATCTATCTCTTGAGCATTCACTAACTTACTTAGTTCAATAGATAACGGCCCGTCAAGCTTGTTGTTTGAGATGTTCAGGAAGATGTGAATCTGGAGCTTGAGCAGAATCTCGGGAGGGATACTCCCTGTTAACATGTTATAGGATAGGTCCAGCTTGTAAAGCTCAGTGCATTTTCTTAGAGTTGCTGGTATAGTCCCTGAGAGAAGGTTGTTGCTGAGGAACAAGTACTGCAGCTGGGTCAAGTTCCCGAAACTCGAAGGGATCTCACCGGAGAGCAGATTGTTTGAAAGATCGAGCAGTCCCAGATGATGAAGCTGGCCTAATGAAGAAGGAATTGGTCCAGTGAAGAAATTGGATGCCAAGAAAAGCTGTTCAAGGTTGGACATGTTTCTGACCTCTACTGGGATGGTTCTATTCAGCAGATTAGACGACAAGTTCAGCAATGTGAGACTAGTGAGAGCTGATAAATCTGCCGGGATCGGTCCGGAAATGTGATTCTCTTGTAATGAGAGTGCATCCAGGTAATGAAGTTGGCTAATGGAAGAGGGAATTCGTCCTCCAAGGGCCATTCCACCAAGCTCAAGCTCTACCAATTTTCTGTGCAGTTACTGAGGGACCTGAAGAATGGCTCCAGGTTTGTGTTATTGTCATGGCTGACCATGTTGTTATATGATAGATGGAGGTACACCAAGTACGGTTGCTTCTCTACCATATCGGCGGGCAATTCGCCATCGAGCTGATTATTCTCGACATCCAAGTTGTAGAGCGAGAGATTGGCTAAAGACTTGGGAAATTGTCCAATGAATTGTCGAATAAGACCAGGTTCCATAGATTAGGACAGTTTCCGATTTCTTCAGGAATCTTCCCTGTGAAAGAGTTTCCTGCGAGTTCCACATTGAACAGCAAAGTGCAGTTGGAGAAGAGGGAAGCTGACAGATTACCTGATAAGTTATTGTTTATAATCATCAGCAATGTCAGGTTTTGAAGAAGCGAAAGGGATTCCAGCAATGACCCGTGGAAGTCATTTGTGTCTAGCTTCAGATGTTCAGGTGTCTCAGGTAAGACAGCTCGGGTGGAATGGTCCCGAAAAGGTGGTTCCCATCGAGGGAGAGGTTCCGAAGGCCTGTAAGATTAGACAGGACAAGCAAGAGGGGCCCCACGAGCTCGAACCTTGACAGGTTCAAATCTACTACACGGTGGGGTAGCTTGTCAGGATGATGCATCTCATTGCAAGTCACTCCTGTGAAGTTACAGACATTGACCTGTTCCAGCCAGTTGGCAAGCCTGGAACCTGGATCAGAGACAATGGAACTCTTGAAGGATAAAAGGGTAGCCTTGTCCTGGATCAATGAGTGGTGGACATGGTGATCATCGGCCGAGACCGTGAACCGACAAGTTAAAGTTAAATGCTGGAGTATCAGAACAATGCAACTTGCAAAAAGAACCATTCTCCTTATGCAAGCTGCAATTTGCACTGTTCTTCCCATGTAATTTTACTCTCCTTTCCCTCAGCTTGCTTCATCAAGTTGAGAGCTATAACTACACCTACTAGCCTATAGTGATTACGATTGAGAAGTGGGAGACAGGAAAGCTTCCTGTACTAATGGTTGATGGAGCAATATCCGTTAGAATATTATTAGTATCCAATACAGAATTTTATATGAACAATAAACACATATCAGTATGTTCTATTACTATGTTAGATGTGATCTTGGAATTTTTTTTATGGGATCTAGGATTCAGTGGCAACAATGATTAACTGGGAGAGAGATATAAGATGGTGGCTTTTCTAAATTGGTCACTGGTGCAACTTTCAGGATGATTAGATTCCCCACTAAGACCATCTGCATTGGTGCCCCCGCTACAGTGCGTGCCTTGGGTGCCACGTCAGTCGCGCTCATGCTCTTAGTTTTCAGCCCACAGTGGTGCCCCTGCTACAGTGCCACGCCTTGGGCGCCACGTCAACTTTTTTCTCAGCTCAACTTTTTTTAAATTCAGCTAACTGTATCATAATCGAATATTTTTTTCGCGTAACTTTGAAAATGCGAAAAAAAAATTGGAACATTAAATTCAAGAAAAGGAAATTTCATTAAAAATTACAAATTACAAAAAAAACTACGAAATTGAAGAAATAACTTTGATTTGCAAATTACGTAACTAAATACCGCCACTAAATTTAGCCCAAACATGCTCAATTAAGTCTTTACAGAGAGCGATATGGGCTTCCCTATTTTGAATTTGAGAATCAGTGGTCATGAAGCTTGATAGAGATCCAATGCGTTAAGTAGAGTATTCATAGTTTGTGGATGTGCTGCTGCTTGGTCTGTCGTTGAAGAATTCTTCTGGACTATAAAGTCCATAACTATCACGTTCATCCTCCACTATCATATTATGCATTATGATGCAAGCTATCATAACTTTGCCAATAAATTGTTGATCCCAAAGAAGACATGGAGATTTTATGAAGGCAAAGCGAACTAGAATCGGAACTATCGGAACTATCAGAACTCGATGATATCGGATCCATGCCTATTTTTTTCCTAAATTAAGGAGAGAAGAGGAGATGTTTTGGTGTGAAAAATTATGAAGAAGGTTGTATCTATTTATAGAATTTTCAAATGAATTTGGACCACACAATTTTTACATCAAATTTGGATTCAAAAAATTGTATAAAATTACCAAAAAACAATAAAAAATATTTAATTGCACAAAAAAGTCGAAAACAGTAAAAGGAATTTTTAGAATTTTTTCCTAATTTTTCCGATTTTTTTTATTTTTTTCAATTTTTAAAAAAATAAAAAAATAATAATATTATATTACCCCAGGCGACGTGGCCCAATCAGAAGGGGCCACGTCGCCCGGGGCGAGGCGCGCCCCGACTAACACCAGGGGCGCCCAATCCCACAGTCCCGCGCCCAATCCCGGGCCGCCATGTGGCACGCCCGAGGTGCGGGACTTTACCACTGCGGGTGGTCTAAAAACCAAAGTGGAGGCACTCAGTTTTTTATTGGCCTGGCAACTTACTTGCAGGACCAACCTATTCGCACTACATATGTCAAGGATATGCTTGGCAGAACGGATCACTAAAAATCTCAGGTTTGGTACCAAAAAAGGTTCTAACCCGAATTGCAATTAGAATAGTCAGTTCAATAATTGTTCGAATATAAGAGAATTTGGATAAAAACTAACATATGTTTAGTGATGGTTTTCATTCACGTAATTAACACAAATCACGTAATTAACCAAAATTAATCAAACAACGAATTTGATCAATTAAAACGCGATTACTTCTTGTAGCGTGATCGTGCAAAGCCCCGGAACGATGTGGACGAGGTGCTGATCGAACTACGAACACGATCTAATGGTTCGGTAGCTTGATTCCCACGAATGTCCTCGAACATGTATCTAATGAACTTTCCTGTACTAAACGGTAATATGTCCTTTGTGAGTGGTTCCTGGGTGGCAAAGTTCCGAAATGGTCACTGCACCTTTCCCTTTTATAGCCATTTAGGTCGACCTATTTTGAGCAGGAGGTGGGCCTCATGCATGAGAAGCCCACCATGCACACCCACCTTTTGCCTTATATAATAAGGTTGGGCCAAATCCAACAATCTCCCACTCATTCATTATTGATCACAATCAACAATGGATGTCATTTGGGCCCAAAGTCCACAAATAACAACAACACTCATTCATTATTGACTACAGTCAATAATATACAGATAACGTTTTATAGGATTTCGTGCGACCAGCACATGTCGAGTATGTTAGCCAAATTCACAAGCACAGTCATACAGGCTAAATGAATAATAGCATCTCAACTTCTCGCATAAGAAAAATGTGCTTTCACCCCAGGATTCATATCACATTCCATTGTTCACACTATGATTTCAAACAGTTTTATTCGTGTCCACTATTGTACTTTTCAATACAATTGGTGCACCTGGACAACGAACCTCAAAATGTGATGGACAGAGTTCCTTCTCCCTTAACTATATTCTTTCCATAATGATTCAGTCTGCTTTTCTAGTCAATCCTGCCAGGTCGAATCTATAAGTCATAACCTTTTCATGAACTTTCTAAGCTAGCAGCACTGAATCATATTTTCAGAATATGTTTAGGATCTTAAGGGCAAAGATCGGGAACCACAGTTCTCAAAACGCGGTCTCACACCAGGGATAGTGAAATCAATAAACATTTTTATCCCATCCGATGGTCAAATAGCACATGAGATACTCATTCTCATGTTATGGTGTGAATTCCTTTACATAGGAATACATGTCAATTAACACCATACTAGAGTCATAGCCACCGCTTAACTCTAGGCTACGAGACAGAAGGTATGATAAGTTCCACTTCATACTTATCATATGGATTACAGAAGATCCAAATGCAATAACTTATTATTACACCCCATAACAAATCTTGCTCTTTTAGCAAGATGGCATTATCGCCGTAGGACATTGCACATCAAAATGTCCAACAGCTGCCTCATATCAATTAAGAATCAACACATTTGACTCCCACTGACGTAAACACCCGTGTGAGTGGGCTACTTTTCTGTCTGACATGATACACAAGGTGTTCATATTGCCAAAAACCAAAAATTCTTATTTATAAATGAAACTGTAGTAAACCTAATGACTTTATATATTTCTCAAACACTTTTTAAGATAATGCCTTGGTCATAGGGTTTACAACCATATCTAGCATAGATATATATTTCATACACAATTTTATAGAGTTTTCTAAATTTCTAATGAAATTTAGTAACTCTACGCTTAGCCCTGCAATGGAAACACAGATCCTTTGCATAAGCTACAGCAACTTGATTGTCACATAATACTCACAACGAGCATTCTGTAGTAGCATTTAAATACTTTAAAATTTTCTTAACAGCTTTCTAGTGAGCATTGCCTAAACTCTATTGATATCTACTTACAATGCACATAGCACAGCAAATATCAAGTTGCGTACACAACATTGTGTACACCAAGCAACTAACTGCATTGTCACAGGGAATCATTTCCATATTCCTTATTTGTTTAGTCATAATTAGACATAAAACTTTGCACAAATTATGACCTTTCACTAATGGGACATACTTAGGATTACTATGATCACAATTGAAATGTTCTACTACTTTACGAACACACGTCTCTTGTGAAAAAGATATTGTCCTCTTCGAACGATTTCTTGAAATCACAACTTCGAGTATGTAATCAGCTTCATCTATGTCTATCATATCAAAGATGGAAGTAAATCGAACTTTGATTTCGACAAGTAGTCCTATGTCATTTACAGCCAAGAGTATGTCATCAACATATAAAATGATGATGACAAATTCTTACCTGATTGCTTAACATACATACAGTGATCTTCGTGAATCACAATAAAATCATTTTCCATGATAGTATTATGAAAACGAATATACCACCATCTAGATGATTGCTTAAGGCTATAAATTGATCTATTCAATTTGCAAACCTTTTGTTTGTAGCCTTTTTGGATATAGCCCTCAGGCTGAATCACATAGATTATTTTATCCAATTCTCTATAGAGAAAAGCAATCTTGACATCCATGTGATGCAATTCTAGATTCATGTTAGCAACCATAGCCAAAATGACCCTAATGGACGTGAATCAAACAACAGCAGTAAAAGTCTCCTCATAGACTATTCCTACCTATTGCTTGAATCCCTATGCAACTAGACAAACTTTGTATCTTTCAACATTGTCTTCTGCATTGCTCTTGACCTTGAGAATCCACTTATTCCCAATAATCTTACGTCCTTTAGGTAAATCAACCAGATTCTATATCTGATTTTTGGTCATAGAAGACATTTTTTCCTCTATCGCATTAATCTACTCAACCTTTTATGGAGATGACAGAGCACTTGACACATTTCTAGACTCATCTACATCCTGAAGTATGGTCAGTAGAACTTCACCCGAATCACCAAGTAAGCATTATCCTCACCTTCGATATTACATCGTCAGTATGGTATGCTAGTTCTACTAAACTTATAAAATTCCTGATTCTGATAAATATCTCTCATATATTTATCATATCCAAGAACCGTACTAATACTAGACAGAAGTTCCGTACTCCCACTGGAATAGGGAACTATAAGCCTTTCAGGATTAAGACGAACTTTCTTCCGGACCATGTTGAGATAGAAAGTCACAACTTTCTGTCTCAATTCTCCCACTCGGAAGAAGGAGTCTAAAAAGCTCTGGCTCAACTATATCATAGAGATTAAGGTTTTCACTAACCTTTTCTCAGTATGAAATTCATTCTCCAAAAAATAACATTATATGATTCAAATTCTGTTACTTGTCCGTTGTCTTGTTCACGTATAAACTTGTATCCTTTAGATATTTCAAAATACCTTATAAGGATACTTATTCTACCTGTCGGTTATAATATACCGAAAGCACTTGAGGTAGAATAGACGTAGGATACATACCCCCATAACTTAAAATATGATAAATCGGATTACCAATCTGTCCATATTTCATCAGGGATGGTAGTAACAGACTTAGAGGGAACATGATTAAGAACGTATATGGCAGTTAGGAGCATATCTCCATATTGGCAAATTTGCCTCTGCCATCATAGATCTTACTATGTCAAGAAAGATTCTATTCCTTCTTTCAGCAACCCCAATCTATTGGGATGTACAAGGAATGAACAACTAATGTTCAATTTCTTTCATAACATAAAGTGCCCTACAATTCATCAGAAAGATATTCACGACCGCGATCAATTCACAAAGTCTTTATCTTTCTATCCTTCTGATTCTCAACAAAACTCATGTATGTCATGAAGCAACTTAATGTCTCTGACTTGTGAGAAATCAGGTATATCAGACTATATCACAAATATTCATCAATAAAGGTGATAGAGTAACATGTACTATGTGCTGCCCTCACATTCATTTGACCATATGTGTCAAAGTAGACTGATTGAAATAGAAATTCAGTTCTAGTCTTAGTACCAAAAAGTTTTCTTATACTCTTTCCTTCTAGACAAGAAATGCTTCTAGGTAAGATAGATTTTTCTATATTACCTAACAATCCAACCTTAGCTGGATAGTTTAAGCAATCTTGGCCCACATGACTTAATCCAGAATGCCACAGCATAATATCATCTTTCGACAAATTTATGCTAGTGACCAAGGAGTAACATTCACTAGGAACAATATCCATCATGAAAAAACTTTTCAATCTATATCCAAGGCTATAACAGGCATTATCCAAATAAAACCTAACAATGTCATTCTCATACGACAATTAAAAAACATAAAGACATCAAAGTAGATACAGAAATCAGGTTCGTTTGAATATCTGGAATAACCAACATGTCATGTAAAAAGAGAGTACACTAACCACAAGGGTGCAATTTACAAGTGTCCAAACCTTTCACATCCACAGACAAGTTGTTATCAACAAAATGGTTTTGTTCCAGTCGATAACTGTCGATATTCTACAAATGAACCATGATCTCTAGCTATATGGTCTATTACTCTTGAATCTATCATTCACATAGAATGTGATTCAACAAGGAGGGTGCAAGAAGATACATTAAGCTCATCAGAGTTTAAATGTACCTACTTAAGTATATTGCAATCTCTTGCAAAATATCCCTTCTTATGACAATTATAATATTTCACCTCAGAAATATTAAACCATCTCTTTTTCTTAGACCTTAAGCTATCTACTTTAGGTCTTAAGTTTTTAGCCCTTGGATTTTAAGAATCCTTATTCTTTCCTTTTCTTATTCCCATAGCTATTCAAACTAATCAAATAAGCTTTGGGATAAGATATCATAGCAAGAAGACGATCTTCTTCTAATTCAAGGTACCTAGCAATATCCATAAATATTACTAGGTGATCGGAATGAGTCAGGTTCATCTACATCTGTTCTTAGCTTGGAGGCTAGGAACCGATGATAGAGTGAATCTGTTGCTCACTGCTAAGTACGTGATCAGCCTCAGCCATATCACTAATTATGTTGAACATCATCCTAAGATGTTGCCTCATAGTAATTTCGGGACATTTCTGAAAGGTGTCAAACCTTATTGTCAAGACATGAAGCCTTGACATAGAAAGCTTACCGAATTTTACTTTGAGGGCATCCCCAAAGTTCTTTCGTATTTTCACAAATACAAAATTGCCTTGTGATGTTGTCTATCATAGAACTTAACAATTTCAAATGAGCAACATAGTTCTTTCTATCCAAAACAGCATAAGCATGACAATCACACTTATGTTATACAGTGTTGCCTATATCAGGCTCTAACAAAATCATATGTACTAGTTCAAAAACTTCTTGTTCTTCGAACATGTACTAGATTTTCATGCTCTAGAATAAACTGACATCACTATAGGGAATTTAAAAAATACAAGAACACATCAGAAGTTTTATTTAGGCAATATGAACCAGTTTACTATAATCTCATAACTTTAATGACACATAGTCTTTGATTAGTCTCGAAATTGAAGTAGGTCGCTAGCGTGCTTCCTATTACCATTCAAGAGTTAATCTCCAACTAAGGTCACTAAAAGTTCACATATAGTAAACTCAAGTGGCACATGAATAAAATAAACACAATTTATTCATTCATGTAGTGCAAGTGTATGTAAACACACATACAAAAACACAAGTATACATTTGTATAATAATTACAAAAATAATTACACAAGTAACAAGTACAAAATTTGTTACCAACTTTTATACATATCTGCGGTTGTACCAACAAAAGTACAAACTAACTCAGAAAAAAAAGTACACAACCTATTGTACAAAAGTGTTCCCCTGAAACAGAGTATGTATAAGGGAAATACACTAGACAATGCAAATCTAATCATACATCAAACCCCAAAAGGGTATCCTGGAGTTCAAGTCTAAGAATCTAGATCCACACTTGGATCATTTCCATTAGACTTTAACAGGATGACATATTAACATATAATGGTTGGACTTCCAAGGCTCACCACAGTGAACGAACTAGAGTCCATAATCCATTTGAACAATACCAAAGGAAACACATAAGTGTATTCCTTAGCCGAGTAACAGGTTATCTCAAAACCATCTCTCAACTTAAACACAGTAGGGGGACGCATCTCCCTTAAGAGGCCTTTGTGCCCTAGATGCTTCAAAAGCATGACAAGAGCAACCTTGTGGTTTTACAGTAGGGGATTCCAAAGACTACTCATGCCTAATTGGATTTTAAGGATCGTTAGCAAGTTACAAAATATTGCTAATTAATCCTCCCAAAAAATGTAATTACCAAACAAATGGCATCTTGCATATCTTTATGCACTGTATTAATATGTTCAACTAACATGTATATATTATCCTTGGGTATCCAAGGCGATAAACACCTCTACATTACACGTTGTCTCAAAGACCCAGTGTCAATGTTCGGATAACTCCAGGTGGACATCAACGTTATCTAGCAACTAATGCCAAATAATTTTTGGGTTAAAACACATATTTTCCAAAAATAAATTTTCAATCTTCTGATGATCCATCGTGTGATTTATGTAATGTCCAGTAATTTTCGGAACACATTCTAAAAAATTATTCAAGTTATTTTAAAACAATCACATATTTTAAAAAACTTTCAAATAATTTTAAAATTCAATTGAATAAAACAAATTTATCTAATTAAAAAATAAAATTTAACCAAATTTTGACTTAAAACAAATTTAAATCGAAATTTGGGATTTAATTAAAATCAAAATCAAGTCCAAAGGACTAATTTGAAATTAAATTAAATCAAATGAATACTAAAATAGGACTTAAAACTAATTTAAATCGAGTTTTGGATTTAATTGAATTAAAATTTTGTCCAAAAAGGACTAAATTGAAAATCAATTTTACAAAATAGTACTGAAATTGGACTTAAAACAGAATTAAATCAAACATCAGTACTAAATTGAATTAAAAAAATGTCCAGAAGGTCATTTTCGAAATACAATTTTCAAAACAGTTCCAAATAGGGACTAAAATCAACATTTAATCAAAGTTCGGAACTTTATTGAATCAAAAAAATCCCTGATTAGATTAAATCAGAATCAATTTTAAAACCAGAGTGACCCATTTGAAAAATTCCACCAGGATATTTAAGGGTTTTTGTGACCCACGCGAAATACCGAAAATGCCCCTGTCACAAATCCTCCCCCCGACCTCCTTCTTCCTTCTCTCTCCCCGTCCAAAACCCTAAAACCCCTTCTCACCACCGCGATCGAACGACGGCAATTCACTCGACGCCACCGGTCGGGATCGACTCGTCTCGTCCTTCCGATCACGATGATGTCACTCACGGGGCTCATCATTCGGTCGTTCGTCTTCGCAGAGGAGATCTCCTCTCGTCGGAGCCGAAGCTCGCAACGACGATATCTCGTCACTCCAGCCACGACAACGTACAGAACTGGTATGGGCATGATCGAAATAAGTCGGGGATCAATTTGGAACAGGTATCC
Source organism: Hypericum perforatum (assembly GCA_012979155.1). Taxonomy (NCBI): domain Eukaryota; kingdom Viridiplantae; phylum Streptophyta; class Magnoliopsida; order Malpighiales; family Hypericaceae; genus Hypericum; species Hypericum perforatum. The sequence continues at coordinate 3,847 of SOPF01026398.1, read as the reverse complement.
AGCTTTGAAATCACCAGATTTGGCCGGAATTTGGTTTTGATTGAATCGAACGAAAAACGTCCAAAAGGGGTCGGGTATTTCAAAATCCAGGAGGCAAATTACAGTTTGGTCACCAAACTTGCGCGTGTAACCAAAACGACTCTGGACGACCAAACACTTTCAAATAAGCGCTCGGTTGACCAAAAAATATTCAAAAACAGCCCAAAAACAATCTGAGCTTAATTTGAAATATGATTAACATGATAATTAACGCAAATCATCAAAATAAATCAAAATATCACATCAAAAACACGGACTAACCATGCTCTGATACCATTTGATGGTTTTCATTCACGTAATTAACACAAATCACGTAATTAACCAAAATTAATCAAACAACGAATTCGATCAATTAAAACGCGATTACCTCTTGTAGCGTGATCGCGCGAAGCCCCGGAACGATGTGGACGAGGTGTTGATCGAACTACGAACACGATCTAACGGTTCGGTAGCTTGATTCCCACGAATGTCCTCGAACATGTATCTAATGAACTTTCCCGTACTAAACGGTAATATGTCCTTTGTGAGTGGTTCCTGGGTGGCAAAGTTCCGAAATGGTCACTGCACCTTTCCCTTTTATAGCCATTTAGGCTGACCTATTTTGAGCAGGAAGTGGGCCTCATGCATGAGAAGCCCACCATGCACACCCACCTCTTGCCTTATAGGATAAGGTTGGGCCAAATCCAACATTTAGGAAAGGAAGTAAAGTTGGTATTATATTTGTACTTAAGTCGACCATTTTTAATTGTTAGTAAGTAAAATTTAGCATTGGTTGGTTCTCGTATTGAGCAATGTGGAATAGATTGATGTATTTTCGTTTATAATTTTTTTTGTTTATTTAGAAACGATAAAAAAATTTGGACTGGGCCACCATTAGGAAATCTCAATTCCGAGTTGTCCAAATCCAAAGTGATTGTCGCCATTGGTGTTTTTATGGTCTAGTGGCGAATGTACCTTCTGAAATTTGGTCAACATCGGAAATTATATATAACCCAATTGACATCTCTTGGAGGGGGTTAGAACTCAACTTATCACTAGACGACCTAACACAGCCTCACGTGACCTGTCGTTGAGGTTCCACACGGGTGATTAAACAGCACCATCTTATTTCTATTTTCACTTTAATGAAAAAACAGAGCAATTATTTTGGCAACCGAGAGAGAAGAATGGATCGTGCTTTTTAATATAAATAGACAAAAGACGGTCTTTTATTTCCTTAATGCCATTTATTGGTTGTTCTAGAGTGGGTAATATTTAAAACTGTTGTTTTTCTATGTCTCAAAATGACCTCAAGAATAATAAATTATGCAATTTTTTTATCATTAAAAATTTAGTTAAGTTGATCTAAATTTTTAGATAATATTTAATTTATTTTCTTTCTGAATATAATTTTTTTCTAAATATATGGGAATCAATTCACCGACTTTGGGGTATGATCCATTTGTCATATCCTCCATAAAATATACGTAATTGTGCAATTTTTTAGTTATCATTGACAGAAGATGGAAAATAACACTATTAGTTGTTGACCCCAATGGACCCGAAAGGGTAAGAAACCTAAAAAAATTAATGGCATTATCCGACCTTCCATGTAAGGCGGGACAGAGTAAAGGAAACTAAATAATACAACAATGCCAATACTTAGTAGACCAATCAAGCGAAGGTCGCAGGAAAGTCTCCAAAACTGCAGAAGACTTAAAATCTTATCTATTATAGCGAATTGATCGATATTATTGTTGTTCTTACATTTTATTTTTTTTTTTGTTACACGTTGATGAGTTAAATATCGTACAATTTTTTTAAAACGTGATCGACTTATTCACTAGTCCTCAAAATTCATCAGTAAGTTTTGGGGTAGTAGTGTACCATTTCCTCGTGACTCTAATCTGTGTTTGTCCTGTCCGAATGATTGATCATCTTGTCCCCTTGCTACCTTGTTCCCTCCCATCATCAAACCATTCAGTTTAGCTCAAACCCAGGCAAAATCCAGAGCTTTGCCTCCCCTTTTGCCAGAATTCACGTGTCACAGTCTCACACTTCCCCAGATTGTAAAAATTTCCTCTTTCTGGGAGATACCAATTGTAACGTAGTAGATTTGGGTACCCAGAAGCGAAAGACTGCGACTTTGCGCCTATAAAGCCATAAAGATTGCAATTTTACCAACATGGGAGTTTTAAATAACATTGAACTTTGTTCATTCCCCGTAAAAGTTGAGAATTTACTCACCGACCAATCCCTGTGTAACGAGGTAGTATATGTTGTTGTGCTACCACCGAGCGTTGGTACAAAGATTGCAACTTTGTGAATTCGGGGAACTGGGTTGGTGGTAGAATAGTGGGAAAATGGAAGGAGGAGGAGATAGGATTGAAGAGAGGAGTAGGGTGGGGTTTGGAGGGAGCTCAAGTAATGGAGGTGGTGGGAGGAGAGGGAGGAGGGAGTCAAGGTGGGTGGATGGGAGTGAGGTTGACTCAGAGTCATCACCTCCATGGTCTGTTCTTGATGCTGAGGCGAATGAGAATGATGTTTGGGGAAGAGAAGGGTATGGTTCTATGAGGAGGAGGCTGGTGAAGAAGGTGAAGAGGGCTGATTCCTTTGATGTCGAAGCTATGGAGATTGCTGGTGCCCATCATCATGGCTCAAAAGTAAACGCTTTTCTCTTTCACATGGATGCAATTGGTTTTGCTTGATTTTGTTTACAAGTTAGAACCACCATGGGAATTTTAGAACCAAGAATATCTTGGGGAGATGTAGTTGTGTTCTTGTTGCTTGTAGTTAGGAGCATCAAACTTCCTGCTTATAGACTTCCTTTGACTAGCAGTTGCCAGTGAGTCGTTTGTTACTGATGTTATAGAAAGCTAAGAGACCCGAATGACTTGTAGAAAGTGCATAACCTAGCCAGCAATAATGTCGATCGGCGTCAACTGTGATGATAGAGCACATCCTATTTGGGTGGTGCCTGTGACCATTTGTTGGCTACATTGTAGAAATGGAATTGGCTGAAGGAACGAAGGTGCCTAGTTAGAATTCATAAGCTTCACTGAACATTTGCAGCATATTTAGGTAGCATATTGGCAACAATTACATGCTTCTGTTCTAGTATTTGATTGCTACAACTAGGACAATATCCTCATTCTCTGGATTTAGTTGTAAATGCCAATGTTATCTTATATGATATTAAAGCAATCAGGATGTTCTGTTGGTACCCAAAAATAACGTCTTCGCACATCAGGATCACTCGATTGGGCGTACTCTTATGATGGCCTTCCAAACGCTAGGAGTGGTATATGGTGATTTAGGCACAAGCCCTTTGTATGTCTTTTCAGATGTGTTCAGCAAGGTATCCATTGATTCAGAAGTTGATGTCTTGGGAGCTTTATCAGTTGTTATGTATACCATTGCTCTCCTCCCCTTGGCCAAGTACGTTTTCGTAGTGCTGAAAGCAAATGACAATGGAGAAGGTAAACAAAACCGTCAGTAGCTCGCTATTTTTTCTTCATCTATCATGTAAACCACAAACTTCACTGACAGATTGTCATTATAATGATTGTAGGAGGAACATTTGCTCTGTATTCCCTGATTTGCAGATACGCCAACGTCAGTAAGCTGCCGAACCGCCAGCAAGCTGATGAACAAATCTCTAGCTTCAGGCTGAAATTGCCTACCCCGGAGCTAGAAAGGGCTTTAAATGTAAAAGAAGCTCTGGAAAAAAGATCATCCTTGAAAACACTTCTCTTGATCTTGGTTTTGATGGGTACTTCGATGGTTCTAGGAGATGGTATCCTTACTCCAGCCATCTCAGGTATGCAAG
>SOPF01026396.1:0-19875 GCA_012979155.1 Hypericum perforatum | reverse complement strand
GCAGAGACCATATTCCCCCGGCTGGATTACACGGCAGACCCCCCAGTGCAGACAGTGGTCGCCAAGGATGTACATGGTCAGGTGTGGAAGTTTAGGCACATATATAGAGGGACTCCTAGGAGGCACCTCTTGACCACTGGCTGGAGCACCTTTGTTAACCAGAAGAAGCTAGTGGCCGGAGATTCTATTGTTTTTCTCCGTTCCAATAACGGGGAGCTTCGTGTGGGTATCCGCAGGGCAAAGCGCAGTTTCTTTGGCCCTGAATGGGGTGGAGGCAATGGGAGATGTCTTAGCCCGTATGGCGGGTTCTGCAAAGAGGAGGAGAGCAAGAGGAACTTAGGGCTGAGAGGGAATGGGAGAGGGGTGAGGATTGAGGAGGTCTTTGAGGCATCGACACGCGCTGCCAGTGGTCAGCCTTTCGAGGTGGTTTATAACCCTCGGGCAAGTACCCCTGAGTTCTTTGTTAAGGCTTCGGCGGTGAGAGAGGCAATGAGGATCAGGTGGTGCCCTGGGATGCGATTCAAGATGGCATTTGAGACAGAGGACTCTTCAAGAATCAGCTGGTTCATGGGGACTGTCGCAGCTGCTCAGGTTTCGGATCCCATCCGTTGGCCTAACTCCCCTTGGAGACTCCTTCAGGTGTTTGGAACTCCTTTTCTCTCTTTGAAAGCTATTTGTTTGCTCTTCCATTGTATTTTCTTTGCATGCTGGCTTAGATTGATAACATCTTGAGTATATGCCTTATCTTTATAGACTTAGATCTTTGTAAATTACTCAAGGAACCTACTTCCAATTGAACCCGGCTTCAGGTAACTTACTTGAGGAACACCAATCCCTTGCCAAGAATATCCCACCATGGGTAATGCTGTTTACTTATTTGCAGTCCACATAGTGACTTGTTTAGTTTGAACCAGTGGCCTCACATTTTTGGCACATTCAAGTTGCTGATTAGGTGTGCCACGTCACAGAGTGCCTGCTCCTTTAGGCTCATCTTGATGCACAAGGTCTATGGCATTTATTGCACTTAAGGCCTAAGGGTTCATTTTGGGAGTTCAATCTGTCAACAGCCATAGTGAATTCTAGCCTTGATATATCAGACCTTATACAACTGTGAGCATCGACGGGATTTCAGACTCTTGCATGTTCTAATAACCATGTAAAAATGGTTTATAACATTGAAGAAGGTTCAAATCTATGCGTAACCTGAAGATTTTACTTTCCTGTCCAGTTTTTGCCAGTATTGAGCTAGCTGTCAGTACTTTTCACATGTGTTATTTAGATATCGGTAACAGCCTCGTACTGAACATGCCCTCTATTAGATTCTGCTTTGTTGACATGTTGAAGTGTTTTCCTTTGATTTTGATTTGTTCTTTCGATCTTCCTAGCCTATGGATTATTATGGCTTTGTGCCTTACATGCCTTTGGTGATATCCCGTTGCAGGTGACATGGGATGAACCAGACTTGCTGCAGAACGTAAAGCGTGTTAATCCGTGGTTGGTCGAGCTGGTATCCAACATGCCAGTCATCCCAATGCCACCATACTCGTCACCGCCTTGCAAAAGGCTGCGGCTACCGCAACAGATGGACGTTCCCCACGACGGCCCGTTTTACATGCCGTTGTATCCAAGCAACCCCCTCGGGCCAAGCAGCCCTTTGTGTTATCTAACCGATAACTTTCCTGCAGGCATACAGGGAGCCAGGCATGCTAATTTTGGAATATCTTTATCAGATCTCCAACTTAGCAACAAACTGCAGTCAGGGCTGTGTCTTTCGGGTCTTCGCCCGTTCAACCATAGGTCAAAAGTTTCCGAAAACTTCGTCATGGATCACAGCAAGAGCAAAGAGAGTTTGTCTTGCTTGCTAACCATGGGGAACTCTAGTACAAAAAGGGAGATCTCTGATGATGCAAAGAAGCACCAGTTTTTGCTATTTGGTCAACCGATACTTACCGAACAACAAATGTGTCTTAGCAGTTCCAGAGATGGTAACTCATCTGATGAGCATCCAGACAGAGCAAAACTTTCTGGTTTGTTCCAATTTGCCGCCGAGAAACAAACTTCGATATCAAAGCCGCCAAGTGCCGGGGTTCCATGGAACCGAAGCATCGATGGTGGTCACTGCAAGGTGTTCATGGAATCGGAAGATTCAGGTCGAACACTCGATCTGACTCTTCTCAATTCTTACGATGAGCTCTATACCAAGCTGGCTAGCATTTTCGGTATTGAAAGATTCAATATCTCTGGCCGAGTGCTTTACAGAGATATGACTGGTGCTGTTAAACGAATTGGAGACGAACCGTTCAGGTGCATTACTATGTGCTTTCGTGTTGTTTCAATTGTGATTACCTTACTTTTCTCTCTGTAACCTTTGTCTTCTGAATTGCAGCTTTTTTCGGAGAAATGCTAGACGATTGACAGTTGCGATGAATACTGTTACGAGTAACGATGCTGGAAGGTAAGCAAAAAGGGGTTCGGACTGTTTCATCATATACCGAAGCTGTTGGAACAAGCAACTTAATATAAACTTTAGTTTTACAATGAGCTCCAACACTGTTTGATCTCTACTGCAGGACATGGATCACCGGGTTGCGGAGCGCCGAAAGCGGGCTTGACTCTTCAAACAAGGCAGGTCCTCTAAGCATATTTGCTTGATCCGGCAAGTGATTCATCGGCTAGCGTCGAGAAGACATATATTGTTGTGGAGAAGTTTCTCAGCTTTTCTATTCAATTTGCTAGGAGAGGACCCAGTTCCCATGTTAGTTCTAATTGAACTTATTTTGTACAATAAAACATAAGCCCAACTGTCTGTTAAAACTACACTACTTCCATCTTGTGGTCCATGTGTTGTCTGTGCTTTGCATATGCAATGTCCCTAATAAAATTGCTTGTCCTAAGATAACCCATGTGAGTGTGCATGTGCATTATATTATGTCCTCTCCTTTATTCTTCAACTGCTAGAAATCCTACGTTTTGTCCGAAAATGGATGTAGAAAAAGATTATTTTTTTTGTTAATAAATTTGGTATCTGACCTACTAGATCGACTAATCTAAGTTCGAGTTCAGTAAGAATGTTGAAAGACGGCAAAACTTTTCAATAAATACTTATCATTGATACGTTGTTTAGGATTCGAATTCTCGGTTAACTTATAAAACTACCTTACAACAATTTATTAGTTTGGCAAGAAAAGGGACATTGTTCTTACTCAATTGCTTAGCCTTTTGGGTTATAGGAATTGTTGTTTTAACTTCAGGTAGGTGGGAGTTGTGGAAAGCATTATATTCAATACCATATGTCCTTTTTTCACTTTTCTTTTCCTAAGAAGTAGGTTCTCTTATGTTTGTTATAGGTCTGCGAAATTGGTTTTATGCGAGATAAATATTAAAAAAGTGGTTTGGTGGTAATTCAGAAAAAAACTGCTGCAAAATTATTTCCATTGTTTGTTTGTAAATTTTAAAAAATTTGTTGCAAGAAATAGATTTGGAATCTGATTCTTAGATGAAGTGTTAAGTTTTGAATAATTAGTACATAGGTTTTTTAGATTTTCAACCTATTGGTATTTTCTTTTCAGAATCTCAAACTTCATCTTAAATTAAATTCAAGATATCTTCTCTATCAAAAATTAGGTAAAGTTTACCCAGGAATCAGGATCATATTTCATCTACCAGCTATGGGCCAATCAAACGACCAGTAACATTAGCCTAGCCAGAATTATTATATTGTTTGGACAAAAGAAATTAAAATTAAAAAAAAAGGCGAGGGGACAAATTATAAATTCATTTTTAAAAAATAATAAAATCATGTCATAATGTAATTAATTTAAATTTTGATCAAGGATAATGGCCCACGGGCTACCTGGTAGCAAAACTCATCATTTCACCCGGTGGAAAATTTTATAGTGATCATTCCATGATAGATCCAACTATTAGAAAGTAACAAATTTGCGATGGATTCTGCATAAGTTACTCATAATCTCCAAAATTTTATTAATAAAAATATTTAAATATTTAAAGTGCTGCAGAAAGACCACCAAAACATATTCACATATTCAAAGTCCAATTCCTTAGCATTTTCTCTTGAAAAAAAAAATTCCTTTTTCAAGTCATCTATTGGGCAACAGCAATGACCATATGCTCTATAAAGAACATTTTTTTTATTGTTTAAAAGTACTTAACACTTCTATTTTATTTTTCTGATATTTGTTTTCCATCTGCGATGATGATTTTTCCGAGGGTATATTCAGATCCTTGGGATCCGCAAAGTTCCAGAAAACATGAATTGACTGTTCTTGGCACTTTGAAGGCCACAGGCTGGGTTGGGCTGGTCTTTCGCTCCAATTTTTCAAACCATTAGAGTTATAAATTGGACATAATCTTTAGAATAACAACACAATTTGCAATCCCCAGAAATATTATTTCCTGTGCAAACTTAAATAATTGGTCAAAGGGTACAAACCAACGTCCTATGAACAATGAAGCCTTCCCACCATCGTTTCATCTTATTCAATTTAATAACAACGGTTTCACTTCGAACCCTTCCATTAACTATTGATGAATTGTTATAGATATATTTTAAGTTTTGGATTTAATAACAAAAAATACATCAGTATTATAATATTATAATGAAAATTTTGTCATACAATTTAAAGCGTAATTAATAAATATAGAGGTGGGGTCAAGGCCAGCTAATTACACAAACTCACGTGCGATGCCATTGTTGACGCCGTTTTGGTGGCCGGGCCCAGGTCGGTCCTGCTCCGCCGGTCTTGGATTTGACTCCACTTTATAACCACTTGTGTTTTCAATAGGAATTCTCCCACTGCCGTTAATGGACGTTGAAATTTAAGCAGCAAAAATTAATTACACCCAACTCTTTGCTATTCAAATTTTTTATTCCACTCTACCTGGTTCAGGGCAAGTTTCCCCATTTCTTCAACAAAAAAAAAGGGTAAGTTTCTCCATTAGTCTTTTAGTAAATATTTGGAAGTTAATGGCGTAGGATAGTGGAAAAAAAATTCGGATACGACAATTTTTGATAAAGAAATTTGCTGGATAAAACTAGATTGAAAAGATTGTAATAATCCAATGCCTAACTCTCAATTGTCGATCAAAAACCTTCGGAGTTCTGAAAATAATAATCATTTTACTATCCATGCATTCTGAATGTTCCATGAAGAACGTTAATATTACACTCTCCACCGGCCGTTTCTTCCCTCTTCAATTAGAGCTAATTCTTTCAACTAAAAAAAAATTAGAACAAACCCTAATTTTTTTTTGGAAAAGGTATATGGCTTTCCTTGAGATAAAACGATACAAGTTACAAATAACACCGGCAGACACAGGCATGGTTGAAAAGTAAGCAACCACTTACAAAGAAAACGCGAGTACCCCGTGATGATAATGCATACATATTGCAGAAAGTTATAACGGCTGGTCTCATTAAAATTTTAACTTGAACTAAGCGTTAAGTAAAATCTAAATCCCGAAGACTTAGAGCAAATTTTACCTTTCAGAATCCCTATAAAAAAAATAAATTTTATAAATGAACGATTGTAAATACATAAGGGACAAATTTAATTTAAAAAGTTAAAAAATTTGAGGAAAGATTGGTTTAGGGTCTGTTTGGTACGGCTGATGAAATTTAGCTGTTAGCTGTTGGCGGTCAGCTGATCAGCTGTTGGCTGATAGTACTCAGCTGATAGCTGATACCCGATTTTTGCAAAAGTGTTTGGTAAATTAGCATTGGCTGTTGCTGTTGAGTTGTAAAATTACTTTTAAGGGTAATTGACTAATAAACATCATTCTTTAATATTTAATATAATACATATTATTTATCTTTATGTTTTCGTCAATTAAAAAGAGTCTCTCTTAATTTAATATTATTTATTTTTATACTCCCGCCAATTAAAAGAGTGTCTCTCTTAATTTAATATTTAATATAGTAATATTTAGTATTTATTTTTATATTTTCACAAATAAAAAAGTTTCCCTCTTAATTTAATTTTAATATTTATCTCTATATTTTTGCTAATTAAAAAAAGTGTCCCTCTTAATTTAATATTTAATTAGAAATTATCTGGTTCAATGGCTATTTAGTAATTTGATATTGTAACAGCCATCAGTTATCTCTATCAGCTATAAATTCTAGCTGTTGGAAAAATTGGTGTTTGGGTTCCAACAGCTGATTTTTTTTAATTCACCAAACACTAAAAAGTTGGCTGATAGATATCTAACAGCCAACCACTGATCCCTAACAGCCAAACCAAACACCTACTTAGATTAACTGTGGTCAAACGTTCAATACTTAGGAAGGATAAATGACAAAAGATGGGGAAATCTAGGGGGGGATACAAAATCAAAGGCAAAACCAACTTTTCAATGCAAAATAAATTTCGACCTTTTCGTTGATTTCAGTACCCCGTGCATCGTGGGATATGGTTTTTAACAATTTCAGCGAGCAGATTCTATGGGACAAAGGCAGACATGTAACGTGTTGGGATGGATGATTGAGACAACGCCTCGTCACCATTACGGTTAATTCAAAATTGTGTATGTACAAATTGTGTAAATAATAACTCTCAAGCATATGTTTGATCCATTCACAACCATCAAACTCGCAGAAATGTATCAATTAATCTGAATTCATTGTTAATTAACAAACTTACGTAGGTAATTAATAATAGAGATGTGTAACTTTGTTAATGTCAACTTTGATAGGATAAGGCAGAGTGCGTAATGATATATGCAAAATGGTACGAATCAACAATGTGTATCATTCCATTATACGAATATTATATTGGTATGTATTGAATTCTGTATATCTATTAATCCATCTACATTTTTAGTTATTAGGTCAATATTTTTACTCATCCTTTGCGTAAATTGACGTTGGAATTGGAGTTGGAATGCCCCAATTTTCATAATTGCTCCAGTTTCTATTTAAAAAAATTGTTCCAATTACGAAGAAATTAAAATTAAATCTCTATGTATCGACACGCCGGAAGAAGAGGAAAACTAACATAGAGCGTCGAATCCGACGAGGATAGTTGTTAATGGCTGTCTGCGTACGATCTTTGACTAAGGACCAACAAACAGCAATTTTCTGTTTTTCCGTCACAAGATCCAAGAAACACCACAAAAACAAAAAATAATAATAAATAAGAAGACGTAGAATTGTAAAAGATAGAAAATTGTCAATATGGAAAAGGGAAGTTGAATGGGTTCCAAGAATTCAATTAATGGAAAAAGACACAGTAAACTGTCGTTGAATATGTGGAAACTTTTATAACTATTTTTATCGTGATACTTATTTATTACTTATAATTATAGGTATTGCACCTATAATACATCAAGAGAAATACGCGAAAACTAAAGTTGTCCGAGAATGACAATTGAGTCTACAACAACACTTCCGGACGAACATGATATAATTTGATTTAGGGTTTCGTAACTATCGAGTAAAAAGATTACATCTCAAGTGCTAGTGACTTCGTAAAAATGGCATAGTTCTGGCGGAAACTAAATAAGTAACTTGCCCTAACGAGATATAGAGTAAGTAGAACAGTTTATCCTGTCTTAATAAGTAAAGGAAAGAGATCATAATTTACATCATAGGTGTTCATCAATCCAATTCATAGGTGTATCTATTGATAATACCTTCGTATCTTCTAGATTAATCAATAACCATATATATTAGAAAAACACGCATTTCGGATATTCAATAGTTAAAAAAAAATCATATAGTTTGTGTTCCAACTTATTTATGTGATAAGTACAAACCATTTTATTTGCGAGAAATTCCACGGGAAGAAACTTATTTCTACTTTGAAGTATTGAAAAAATTCAGAACCAACCATCAATATTATGTTCCGACTTATAGTAAAGAATATTAAGAAAACACTTTTCTTCCTTAATCCAATAAAAAGGGATTTACCACCCAACAAAATTAAAAGGAACTGAGGACGTGCAAATTCTAGCCATTTTGTTTTCATGAAATCCTAGTCAATTACTATAAAACTGTATTTAAAGGAATAACTCTTCTAAAAATATCTTTTAATTCAAAGTAACACTTAAAATTTAAAAATTATTTAAAATAAATTAAAATTATAGCCATGAGACAAAAGAGAAGGTCGCAACAGATAATACAAAGACAGAGATCTCATGCCGACGTGGCAACCAAAACCCATTCGTGTGGTTGGGCCCACAGCTCTTTTTTCTTTATTGCTTGGGAAGCAACAAAAAAAAAATTATATTTAAAAACAAAACAAGGACAATAGGATTGCAAAGTCCAAGACAATGGTTGCTTGTGAGTGGCCAAAAAGTCAACACTAAATGAACGGCTGAGATTTGTCGGAGATGAGGTAGTTAGTTGATCGAGGGCCGATCCGTTATAACCGCTGCTTGCCGCTCGTTTTTATCCGCGGTAAGTTTCCCACTGTCACTCCACGATATTATGGCATTAAAAGAAACGTCACCGTTATTTCTCGCGATACATTGAGATTCTCCTCTCTGTCGCAAACAAAGTCCATGGTTAATTTATATTTCCCAGTTTTAATAAAAAATCATATATAATAAGTACATTTTCAAAAGTTTTTTTTCTGCTAACAACCAGCTGGTGATTATTTTAGAAAATTTAAACAAAACAAAAACTCGTGTATTGTAGCAGACATTTTAATGTCAGATCTTATTTGTATTGATATTTTTAAAGAGTTAATTTGGGCTAAAAAAGGATTGGGATACATTGGTCCTACCCAAATATGAGTTGTGGCCATAGCTCTGCGTTCTCTGTTGTGGACGAAATTTTGGGATCCATATTGTACTGGTTAAGATTATTAACAAAGCGGAGTGATTGATAATTGACGATTCCAAATTGGATCGATGATTATAAATAGTTTCGTTTTATATAATCTCAAATCGTGAAATTTAAGCGCACATAACTAGTTACTACTCAAAAGTGCACCATTTTGCTAGTAGTAATCGTGTTCAGACAACACTTGCACCGTTCTGATAACACTTGTAGAGTCCCGTACTGAATATTTTCAAACATCAACATAATTTTGTGTGTGTGTGTGTGTGTTTTTTTTGTCTAAAAAAATCATCTATGGTGAAAATTAATTCAAATCAAATTCGTTTAACATTTGAACTCTTTTCATGACATTTATTAAAAAATTAATATAGGTCTTGTTAATATAGGCAATACTATCGACTCAATTAGTCTTTTTGAATATATCTTGAACATGATATTACAGTACTCTACTCGAAACTGACATAAACAAGTGGGCAGAAAATTTCTAAGGGTGCGAGACAACTGACGTTCAGAAATTCAACAAAATAGCCCGGCAATGTCTATCTTATCATGAAGAACACTCATCCGTCAATCTTATTCAGGAGATGTTTATTTTATTAGAAAATATATATTTAAATATACTATGGTTTTACAGTTTTTAAAAAATGTATAATTTTTTTTTAAAATTTAGTTCACGTAGCTAATTTTTTTGGACATTTCAAAATTTGGAAAGTTCGGATAGGTGTCCGACTACATGTCCGTTTACGTAAACATCACATCCACATTCATTTATTTAAGTCGTGATGACATGACATGTGACAAATGTTCAATCATTTTTAAATTTAAAATAAAATATTTTTAAACAAATTTTTAATATTCTTACTTATTTTTTAACATATTTTTAAAGTCATAAACTAAAAAATTATATATATATATATATATATCACATTCACAAAACAACTTGAATTAATTTAATCGTACTCTCAATAAGAAATTGTGATTTTCCAACCAAAGCTCATATTCATAAATCAGTCTATTATTAACTTTGAACATATTCTTATATCTTGATTTTAGAGAAGTCATAAACTAAAAAGTTATAGATATATGTCTCATCTTAGTAAAATAATTTGATTCAATTCAATCAAACTCTTGAATAAAAAGTTATAATTTTTTAATCAAATTTAGGATTAAATTAGACATTTGTCACATGCTACGTCATCATGATTTAAACAAAATAGAATATTTACATCAAATGTCGTTTGGACAAACGTGATATCCACTTAGAAGGATATGTGGCTGAGTACCTACCCAAACTACTCGGGACTTAAAATATCTGAGAAAAGAAAAATATATGGACTGAACTTTAAAAAAAAACCATACTTTTTTTTAACTGCCAACCATATCATATTTAAATATATTTTTTCCTATTTTATTTGCTAATGAGTACCCTTGTGGATTAAAACGTAGGCGACACGCTAATTTTTCTAATCATGTTCCTACTAACATGGCAAATAAGAGTTTGCCCCAGGTAGAGTAAATAAAAAAGCTACATAAAGTTAAAATATAACATATAAAAAAGTGGACTAATCAAACCAATCTTGCTTAAGCAATAGAAAGAGTTAGGAGTTCATCTTTCCATTAAATTAAATTAGCCAAAGTGTAAGTTCATGATCCCAAAAAATCCAACGAGGAGGTTAGCCTCACATATAAATCAGCCAAAGATGCATGTCAAAATTGGGCCTAAAATGTTAATTAGAAAGAAAATTATAATTATATATAATCCCTTAATAATTATGTTGGTCACACTATTTAATTTTGGATGTTAATATGAAACTCGTTAAGAAAGTTTTATGACGATAAATAGTACTTGCAAAAAATTAATTATCGTTATAAATAAAAATTTGACTCAAAGTGATACAGGTTTACTAATTGTCATGAATTTGAGTTTTATGACTTGTAAACTGCTAATTTATTAACCGTGGTTAGCCTCGTACAAAATTAAGTCTGAAGTTATGATATCGAAGGAGAAAAATTACTACCACACAACACAAGATAGAAGGAGATGAAATTTTTACGTTGTGCGAATTTTGTTATAAGAATATCTTTCTCTATCTCTTATATTATTTACAATTATATATATATTTGTTCAAACCATAGTTCACTATTAACATTTCCGACAATAGTATTTTCTACTACACTTGTGATTGAGCGTTGTACTTTGTAAACTCTCTTATCCATGAAGACCTTACCCACGAAGACCTGAAATTATAAGACGAGTAATAAAAATTTAATAACACAAAATTGTTGTGTCTAGAATTAAATATGAAATTCATGAGATCGAAAGAGGAAGATGAATACCACACAACACAAAACAAAATGAGGTGATATTTTTATGGCTGTGTAAATTGTGTTATAAAAATATATATTTTTTATCTCTTATATTATTTATGATGTTATATATATATATATATATATTTGTTCAAATCATAGTTCATTACTAATATTTTCAGCAAATATTTTATCTCTTATATTGTTAACGGTTATATATATATATATAAACTATAGTTTACTACTTATTTTCAATAATAAATTTTTTGAATGATATATAAATGATAAAAACTTCAAATACATCCACGAAAATAGAATCCATTCACATGCATGGAAAGGAAAGAGGAAACATTGGCTTGTAAGAGTGCCTAGGTTTCGTCGAAGCGAAATGGGTTCACATGCGTCACTTTGGTAATCATGCGAAATGAGGGAAAGACATGTCACGTTACAATATAATACAAAAGAGGTCCGGTTAGGTATGTCATTAAGCAACCTTATTCAATCAAAGGGGCTGGCGAAAATGACTCCATGTGTTGTCCATACTTGGAAGACTATAATTGTATTAACTTCAATCTCTTGTCCGTATCTTGAAACGGATGCTTATAATTTTTTTTTTGGCAGTTATAGAAATTTTTAATAGGCAAAACTTAGCTGTTTGTCGTGGAAGAATGTAGATAACGTGGGCGAAAGGGAACTCTTCGATGTGAACAGTCAGTCTGTTGGAATTCACATGTTTTACAATAATACCTCCGCCAATATTATTTGATACTATTCTAAAAAAATATATATATTATTTGATACTTATAATGAACTATGGATTCACTTTCTAACTCATAAATTTTATTAAAATATTAACGATCTAAATACTCTAGGGATTAGGGAGTATCATAAAATTATTGTTGATATTTGTGTCAACTCTAGCTATAATAATTATAGCTAAATAATAGGTTGACAAAGGGGAAGGTGTGCACGTGTGACGTGATTATTTGGACTCCTTGGCGGATTAATTTCCCGAGGAAAAAGGGTGATCAGTTTAATTAATCAAATACTAGACCAAGAAAATGTTAACCAAATACGTGGTTGGATCGACATTTGTTCATGATTAGGTAAAGTCACTGTGCTCATAATCAATTATTTGATTATTGAAGTACTTGACTTTTTGGCTATTCGTCACGTCCAATTTTACAGAATTTGCTTTTTTGTCAATTTGTTAGGTTATTTATTCCAAACTATATATATCCCCCAATTTAAAATTTAAGTCTACTAAGATATTTACGAGGTGAGAAAAATCTTTTTTTATTGTCGGTTACTCGGTCATCTCTTTTTAAGTTTCAAAGTTATCATTTTTTTATTATCTTATCACAACTAATTGTGCCCTTTTTTTAAGGTAACTAATTGTGGGCTATGTCTTCGTTTTCAAAGATACCACTCCATTTCGAATTGAAATAAAAGACAATGCGACACATACGAAATAATTGTATATATTTGGTTGTGGTAGTTCCTTCGTCACATATATATAAGTTTAGATGTGACCCTTGTGTAGGCTAATCACAAAATTGCCAGCGAAATGGATATTGAAGAGTAGTCAAAACACATCATTATTTCAAAACAAGAAGTTTCCTTCGTTACGAGCAACCAAAACAAATGAAGATTGACGCTTTCTTTTACTCTACGACGTTACACTTGATGTCGATAGCCAATTGGGTATAAGATAATCTGCATATTCTTCGATTTGCTTTGTGTTCAGTTAAATTAACCTTTCAGACACCTAATCAACGTGCACAAAACACATTGAACCAAAGAGAGATTTTCAGTTTAAGACCAAAGGCGTGCAAAAGTTTTCCCGTGCTAGACAAACATCGAATATCGAGGGAGTGAATTTGGAGGGGACTAGTTATTAGCCCCCATATGGGGACTAAAGGAAGGGAGTTAATAAAAAAAGGTGGTTTGGTAAAATTCTATTGATTTTTTTCTCTCTCCGTAATCTCTGAAATTAATATTCTATTTTGAATTAATTGATTTATCTCTCCAATTAATTAACCTCCCACCTAACATAACCTACTACCTAATTAACAATTTATTTCTCCCATTAATTAACTTGCCACAAAAACTCTAATTAGTAGTCGTCATTATTCTAATCACTAAATTATTTTTTCTATATTTTCTTATTTACTGGTTTATTGATTATTTTTTTGTTTCTTGATTTACTGATTTACCGGTTTACTGGTTTATTGATTTACTAGTGTATTGGTTTACTGGTTTTCTGGTTTTCTAATTTACTGGTTTATTGGTTTATTGATTTACTGGTTTATTGGTTTAATGATTTGCTGGTCAATGGGCGAACGACGACGATGAATGCGAAAGGGAGGAATGCGAACAGCAATGACGATGAATGCGAAGGGGAGGAATACAAATGGCAACCAAAGAGGGTGTTCGATGAATGCGAAGGAGAGGAATACGAATGGCAACGGTCAATGGGTGTGGATATCAGAATACAAACGATGATGGCGACATTCCGCGGTGACGGGCAGGTTAGGGTTGGGAGTGGATATCAGAGGTGGAGGCCGGAAGAGCTCGTTCGGCATGTTCGTGTTTTTTTCTTCTTCTTTGTTTCTCTCTCCAGAACTAGAGATTTTGCTATTTGAGGAAGGAATACAAAAGGTTTTGTAAATGGAAGAAGAATCATGAAGGATGGAGTAGGTTTAAATTAGAGGGTTTAAATTTTAAGTTTTCCTAAAAAATGGATATTTAATGATGATTATGCTAAAAAAGAGGGAAATCAATAAGTGCTGGATTTTTAAATTTGAGTAATAGGTCAAAAATGCCCTTGAGCTATTTAACACCATTAGATCAAAATATTTTAAAAAAAATTCTAATCAGATGATCTAGATTTAAGTCCTCATATGCGGACACTCCCTCTTTAGTCCCCTAGAATCCAATTTCCGAGGGTAAAGGCAAAACTGCAAAATCCACCCATCGAGCAGAGACAAAAGTCAACATTAAAGTCAACATTAATGATTCGGCACCGTCAAATTAATGATTCGACAGTGCCTAATGAGAAGGCTGTTGCTCCAAGAATAAAAGTTTCTCCATGGATAACAAACAAATCTTCCTCAAAGAGAGCCTCGAAAAAAATACTGATACACTTAACATAAATTAGAAAATTGACATTCAAGGGAAACCCACTAGTCAACAACAGCAAGAAACTATAGTATTTGAATAATGGACAACAGAGGTACAACTAATCAAAAATAATATCACTGGCACAGTTCTAAGGTAGCAATCCAGAGAAGTACTAAAAATACTGTACAAAGTGTCTATTGTGTGGGTTGCAAGCCAAAAAGAGGTGGGGAGGGATCCAAATTCTAGGGTTTGGGCAGCAGCAAGATCATCGAGCATCACTCTAGAACAGTAACCTCTTGATCAACCCTCCAATAGTTAGCATCATTGAACTCTTTAATCCCCGTGGTACCTTCATCTGAATCTTCCTTCTCGGGCACATTTGGACTAACATTCCTTTTCATAGAACCAGCTTCTCCAACTATCCCTTCTTTTAGAGCCTGTTCCATGGCCTTCTCGGTCCCCTCCAATTCGACGCCAACGAATTCGACATCCTCTTCAAACAATGACGGCATTGTCGTGGGTTTCGGAGTTGTATCGCTGCTGGCTAGCCCACTGCTGGAGTCCGTGGTAGATGGAGAGCCATTTGGGAGCCCTGATTCCCCTTCGCTTGATGTAGGCCTTATATCAGATGTTGTGACCTCCGCTAGACCGGGAACACTAACATCAGAGATGTTGTCGTCTTCAAATGGATTGAGACCCGATCCACCAACCTGTAAATCGGATGCTTCCCCCCATCCTACCCACTCAGGTAAAGGCCTATCTCCAAACAAGTCTTCATTGTCCGTTGCCTCAAATTTGAAGAACTCGATATCTTTGGTAGCATCAGCATTTTGACTTTGCCCACTTGAGAAACCATTGGGGATGTTCGTGGTGGAAGAAGTCGACGTTCCATTTACAGAATCTTTGCTTTCGTGCAACTCATCATCCTCGCCAACCACCACTTCATCATCACTACTGCTGTTCCCACCATTTCCATTTCCAGTTCCGTTCAAGTTTATGTCATCCATCAGCTCAGCAGCTGATGTGCTCAAAGAAGAGTTACCATTTCTCTCATCTTGAAATGCGAACCAGTTGGAGTTTGTGAAAAGGCTACTGCATTTAAACACATTTCTTTAACTGATCAGTTTACTAATCAGGCATGACATAAAATTATTCCTAAATGGCTTTTGTGCAAAACAGTTTCTCAAATGTAAAACATCCACGTCTAATCTAATTACCAATCACTTTACATGGTTTCCGGCTTTTGATTTCTACATGGAACATCGTTGCCCATGACAAATTTAGCAGAATATTACTCATGCAACTCCTGGATCACATCCCAGCAATGGTATACCGGATGTGATTTAACACCTCTCTAACTCACTGAGTTACCCCTTTTATAACAATTAATTGATCATTAAAATGGCCCCAGCAAAGAATAACTTTCTTAATTGAATTAGTCCAGACTGTGACAGAAACATTATTGAAGGACGAAGGAAACAATGGCAAAAGATTGTTGCATAAATATTGTGTAGTAACGGAAGGAAAACACTGACCTTCCCTGATCATCACCAAGTCTCAAGGATGATATGACAACCTCTGCTGATTCATCATCAAAGTAGACATCCTGCAAAACAGTTAACATAAACTTTAGCCTGTTCAGCAATCCTCTCGCTTAAAGTTAACTTAAACGCTTTTGAGGAGGAAACACATCCAAACATACAGAGATCAGAATAGCTAGAGATGTACCTCATCATCCCGATCAGCACCCCCATTATCCTACAACCACGAAAACCAGAAACATTAAGTTTGCTGTTAATCATAGCAAGAGTCGCAATATGAAGCAAAGGAGAACAACTAATCTGATGCACCGAAATACAAAATAAGCTGAAGCACACCTCTTCAGCATCATCGGTCCCATATATTTTGTATCTGAGTGCCTGGCTTAAGTTATTAGCAAGAGCTGCCACGTCATAGTCTCTATCATGCAGGTCTTCCTCATCACTATCCCTAGTCCTATCCTGCAAGGCAGTAGGGCGGCTGCAGAAAGAGAAGCAATGTTAATTTGTGAAAATTGCAAGAGGATTGGGCACAAATGTTGTCAACAATTAGGATAATTTGCCAGAAAGGTGAGTTCGATGGAAAAGAAATTTCTGAAACTATAAAAATTTCCATTGTTGAAGATTTTGAGTAAAAGAGAAGTCACACTATCAGATACTCCCAAGAGGACAATATCTATTGAGACCAATAAATACACAGTTCAACTTACATAAGGCAGAAACGAAGGTACCACAAAACATGCTGTCACGTCATTTCACAAACTCTATCAAAAAACATTAAATGCCAAACAATTGAACTGCAGTAACTTCAATATGCAAAATCTAGGGAGAGTTCAATGCAATCAAACTCGGATTTCAGACAATAAGTACCCGCAAGCCCATTTGTAAACATTTTCTACCACATTGCGCTCTTGTAAAACACTGGCTTGCCAATCAGTCCATTCCGCGCTTTCCTGTAGTAACAGTATAATGTTAACTCTAGTCAAGAAAAATATCGCGGTACAAGGCACTCGCAAAGCATTTTACAACCCAAATGTGAAGAACTATGAGTTGAGAGCAAAACTGAGCTAAAACTAAAGGCAGAACTTATAAAAGCATCAATCTACTTTACCCAAAAAGAAACTGGAAAAAAGAAAGAAAAAAAGAGTGACACATCAATGACTGATTGTCTTCTATAATTAATAACTTGCAAATAGGGGACTGAACCTAAAAATCTTACTCATCACTAAATCTTTTACAAAAAATCTCGTCGAAGGGCCAGATCCAGTATGATGAGCTCAAGAATTAACCGGAAACAGACTCCATTTATCACATAGCACTTGACCCTAAATAATTCCATGTTTAGGCAGAGATGTCCTAATTATAGATGTCCTAAACTATATTTTACTTTAAGATTCCAGATGGTCAAAATACTGCAGGCACCATGTTGACAGATAATTAAGTATCAAGTGTAGAATTCAACCCACCTGCAAAAATGACTGAATACAGCTGTTATTATTTCCCAACTGAACAAGTTTGTTAGAAATTCTTGTGATATGTCCCAAATTTCCTGCACGTGGAGCCTTTTTTCCAGCTGCAGGAATGGTTGGCTGCAAAAGAAAATCCATGACTAACATTGAAGCAAGCATGCTACTGAAGACTGCTCATAGTATTCTATTCCACTCGATTGTGATAAGTCTTTTTCACGAGGTTAGTCAACTACACAAATGCCTCAAGCTACAGAAACTTGCCACTGATAATGTATGCTCTATCGAAGTTCCATCAGCTTCAAAGAGCTCTTTACAACCACAAAATGAGTGAGCAGGTACCTGACTAAGATTGGCAGAAATAACAGGATCCTCATCTGTTCGGAGTATTTTCCCCACCAAGTTGCAGTCCCGAAGAACATGATTGACTAAAGCATCACTCTTGCTCTCCAAACATGAAAGTACGATACTCTCCACATGATGGTGCAATGCATTATTGTACGGGTACCTGTAACAGCAACAAAGAAGGTTGGAAATGCATGCAAATACAGTAGTTGGAGATACAGTCATAAAAACTATAAAAAAAAATAGAAAACCTATACATTTTGATGCTTAGTATTATTCTAACTCATGAACCAGAGTTTGATCCAAAGATGTAATAGAAGACTTACTCAAAGAACAAATCGATAACTCGATTGATGGTTCCGGAGCTCACAAGCTCCCCCTCAGTCACTTCATTTCCAGTCTTTAAAAGCACCGCAATGAACTCTACAATCTATGGAACAGAGCAGTTATATAAATCGTAGCAGATAATAAATTAAACAATCTAGCTAAACTGAAAGAAATGACAAGGAAGACTGCACTGTTTAAAAGCGTGAAAAAAGAGAGAAAGGGGTTCCATTTGGAAAAATGAATTCCCGAAAAATAACAAACCTTTAGACGGTGCTTTCCCAGAGGCGGCTTTAGCTCCCCATACGTAGTTGGTAATATCTTGTCATCAGCCGTGACATTCAGTAGCGCAAGCAAGTCACCTACATTAGATGAGAAACTAAATAAGACACAGAGAAAAATTCAACTCTATTTACAAGTTACAACATGCTTGACCACATTAATAGTTATAACAGAAACATCACTGCATGATCTCCAACCGCTGGGAAATAAAGAAAACAAATTTCAGGAAAATGTGTGAAAATTTTCTTTCAATTTTGAAAAGCTTTCAAATAATTTGCTGATATATCGACCTCTCGTTGACTTTTACAACCTCGCACATTGTAAAGTTCACTCACCAAGTTTAGGTAGCATCGCAGTTATAGTCTCTGGATCCACAGGGATTGCAGGCTCGTACATGTGTTGGCTTCGAAAAGAATGCATCAAGGGAGAAGAAGTTGCTGATCTTTTTGGGTCCAATAAAGATATGCACACTGAAAGCGAGTGTACAAGGCCAGATTTGGAATGTGAATCCTCCAAGGCATGGTCAAAGATCCTAGCAACGAAGCTGTATACGGCCAGAAGGTAACATTTTAGAAAATTGATGCACTCATTCAAACAGAATAGTCCAAGAAAGACATAAGATTCGGTAAAAAAAATCTGAGTACCTTGGACTGGAGAGTTTGGTAGCCAAGGCTGATGGAGCATTTCGACTAATTGCACAGAGTGTTTCAGCTGCATTAGCATGCACTTCTGGAGGACTCTGGTCCACATATAACAAACATTGGATTATTGAGTAGTTATGTCGTGCTTCTGCTTATTCATAAAACTATCCGCCAATGTAAGTCCTTCATTACAACCAGTTAATAAAACGAAAAAGTGTATCAACCAAGTGTAAGTGCTCCTCAGCTGGCATGATGGGAGGATGAGTCGCACAACAGTGAGCTGTTCTACTAATGATTCAGGTCACCAATTCAAGGCCTATGCATCATACTCAGTTTATTAAATTCTCCATTTTTAAAATTAATTTGATCACAGGGAGTAACAACTAAATCCATCTTCAATCATCATTTAAAACTTCACAAGTTAGCCACTTTTCAGAAAGTTGATTTTACTGCAAGATCAAGACAAAGCACAGAGCAATATTCAGAAGCAACTGTGTGAGCTGTTGCACACCAACACTGCTTTTACCCTTGGTAAGTTAAGTGCCACAGCTTGGTACTTGAGTCACAATAATTTCAGCATTTAACAAACATGAAGCATCCAAATAAACATGTTCTCAGTTGTTATGGCATCTTATTATATGAATATTCCAAAAAGCAGGGTTCCTCACCAATGGGCTCAATTTGTCCACGATCATCTCCAGCAAATTGCTGTCAGCCAGCCATTGCATCACATCAATAAAATTGGGATACACATGGTCATCAGCACCCACAAGCCGTACCAGAACCTGAAAGACATTTCTTTAGGGTCAGAACCTGAAAGACATCAATGTCACATTCGGCCATGAATTTGAAAAGCACAAAACCAGAGCTACATTACCTCCATGATTGATGTAATCCCTATTAAATCAACTAACTGGCGAAACACATCCTGATGAGCCTGTGCAAGTTGGATCACATATTAAATCATTCAGCAGAATGTTGAGATATAATAACTGAGAAAATAAGATTTACAAGCCAAGGTTGACACAAACAGCAGATTTCCACGC
>SOPF01026395.1:411-31837 GCA_012979155.1 Hypericum perforatum | reverse complement strand
TAGGGTGGGTTAGCTGCAGGTTTAGGTTTTCCTTTCTTTATTTTTTTTCCAAAGTTACTTTTATTTGATGAGAAAAATACGCTAGTGTGACGTTTCCCATTTATTTAAATCCTGGTGTCCCAGTCTCATATATTGTCAATGGTAGCTTTGGTAGCTTTGGGAATTTAATGCCACCGCTTTGTCGTGGAAAATTCGCAGCCTTGTCTATTTCTGTGGCGCCAACGAAGTTAACCAAACACTTCATTCTTTTACTCTCGAGGATCATAGTCAGAAGAGAACGATATAAATTTTTATTGTAGAACATTATTCGCGTAAAGCTTAAACTATTAATAAACCGATCAATTTTCTTTTCTGGAAACTAAACACTTATTTTGCATATCTAGGAGTTTAACACTATTAGACTTATAGTTTACCGAAGGATAATTTTCTTTGCCTTCAAATCTATTTTTTTTTCTTTTTAGACAGTTATTGATCTCAGGGAAAATTCTCATTAATTATTGATATCTTATATTTATAAGACTTCAATTATAGACATTATTATGTTAAAATTTCTTTAGTGAGCGATGAAAATCGAATTTTTTTTTGGACCAACTCCTAAGAGGTTCTATGTCTTATTGCTATTATCGTCAAATATGTTTAATTTCGAAAGCCTTGTGAAATCCATATATTATTAACGAAAGTATGATTGCAACAAAAACAGAACACCAACAGCCAAAGGAAGAGATGATAAGAGGGACTTGACGTGTGAATCACGGCAAAGTACAAGGTCAAGAAGGAGCCCGAGAAATTCCAACTTTCTAGAACAAGAGCTGGTCAATTTTCAGGGGCTAACTTGACTATGTAATTTTATTTCTTAATTATTTTTTTGGTTTATGTTGCAATGTTTTTTCAAGAGATTGAACCGCGTCCTGCTGTACTGACCAACCACGGATAGGACTTCGAAGCTTCCGACCCCTTACAGCATCTTGAAATCGATTATAATTTTTTTTTTCATGTTAGTTCGTGATTTTTATTTTTATTTTTTTATATCAGAATTTTTAATTTCACATTTTTTTAATATAGTTATTATATCAAACACGAATATAATTTGAACAAATTTAAAACTAAAATTAATTTTAATGAATTTTTTTGAAATACAAAATTATTTATACATAATTTGTATTACAAATATATGAAATTAAAAATTACATAATCAATTAATAAATTAAAAATAAATAAATAATAACAAATTTCATAATTAACCATGCATACTAATTTTTTTTCAAATATGTTCAATTAAATTTTTTTTTAAATCGATACGAACTTCTTTACTACGAACATATATTTTAACTCTCATATAGTTTGCTAGGTATGAAAGGAATGAGATACGTTAAATACATAAACCCATGTTCGTGGCATTTGTGCTATAGCTAGAGATGTCATTAAGAATTTCTGAAATAATTTTTAATCACATAAAATTTTCAACTTAACCTAAATATATAAATTTAATAATTAGATACAAATAATTCTATAAAGTTATTTAAAATATAAGAAAATATTTGTTCAAACAAAATGGTTTAAAATAATATAATTTTTTTTATTTTACTTTTTAAATTCTCAAACAATATTTGTTTCTAAAAAAATAAAAAAATAATCGCGTGAAAAAAAATAACTTAGATGAATCATGAAACACCACAAAAGCTAATCGTCAATGTGGCATAGAGTCATCAGGCAATCCCTGACACATAACTCGCTAATCGTATAAAGAGAAGGGCAAACTCCTAACCAATAAAAACCTGTCACGTCACCTTAGGGATAGTATAATACTTTGTGAGTGATCTTAGCTTTGTATCTAAAAATAAAATTTAAGAAAAAGTTAGGTTAAAATTCCAACAAAACTCCAGTTTGTTTTCTTTCTGGATCCTCATAATTTAACCAAATAGCACTATTAGTCCATAGCGAATTAATTGCTGAAATGTAATTATTTGTGTGATTTATACTCTTCTTTTAAAAAATAAAAAAATAAAAAATAATATCTCTTTTCATCTTCTCCGGCCCCCTAGTTGACTTCGATGCCGACATCCTCGAGCTCGAGGAGGAGGAGTCCATCATCGTTAAATCTATCCTCGAGCTCTACTGCCTCCTCACCTACCTCGACGCTTTTGAGAAGGTCCTCTCCATTGTTTGTCGGATCAAAATATCGATCCAACACCAAATAAAGACCTATGCACCTCTCTCCACTTCTTCCCTAAATAAAAAAGATCAAACACGGACCTGTACAATCTTCCCTTTATACAGTGAAGGATTCAGGTTGCGATTAATGCATAATCGCGAACTAATCCTCCGTACAATGAACGAACTAATACATTAATTAAAACAAGACTTACTTGTTATAGTATGTTCCCGAAGGACCGTTGCGACGAGGTATTGCTACCGGTCGGTTCACGATCATGAACGGATTGGATATGTGAACGTTGTTTCACAAGTCGCCTTGATCCACAAGTTTTAAGACCTATAGGGACTAAAACATAATAGTCCCTTTCTGTCTGTGTGGATGTGGATATGGCTGGCCAAAAATTGCATAATGGTCACCTGCTTCCTTCTCCTTTTTATAGGAGACCCAAAGCTTTGCCACCTCACCCTATAGGGGTGAGTAAGCAACACATGGCAAAGCTATGCTTACTCATCAAAAGGCTGCTGGGCCTAATAATGAGCTTGACCATTAATTTGGACAATAATGGGTGCTAAATTACCCAAAAAAGTCCAACATCTCCCACACACATTATTGACCATAGTCAACAAAGTCTCAGATTTTTACTTAGCAAGGATTTTGTGCGACCGGCATACATCGAGTATGGATAACTAAACTCAAGAGCACACATAATGGCCATATGAATTATAGCATCTCGATATCCTCATTATGTACCGTATGCCTTATCCTAGGCCTCATCTCATATCCCATTATTATCACATATGATTTCAAAAAATTTGTTCGCATTCACTATTGTATTACACATAACAAAATAGGTGCACCAGAACTACGAATCTCAGGAATATGATCAATGAAGAACCTTCTCCTTTATAAGTATTTCTTCCATTATGATAATGCCTGCTTTTTTAGTCAGCCTTGCTAGGTCGAATTATGAATCATGATATTTTCATAGACTTTCCAAGCTAGCAGCACAAAATCATACTTCTGAAATACGTTAAGGATCATAAGGTAGTGTCTCCAAAAACCAAGTTTTCAAAATTGGTCTCATACCAAGGAAAGAAATCACTCTATGATTTCTCATCCATTGGTTGAATAAGTAATCATGTACTATCCACGTCCTATGATGTTTATTCCTTCAAAAAGGAGCGCATGTGATACATAAATTAACATCATACTAGAGTATCAGCATCGCTGTTTTACAGAACAACGATCTTAGTTTACATAAAACTGCTCTAGGCTATCAAGATAGAATAATGATAAGTTCCACTTATTTCTTATCACTCGGATTCATAAAGAATCCTATGCAGCAACAAATGCTTACATTCACAAATCTCACACTTTAATAAGAACTTATCTTGTAGTTAAGCAAGACGGTATCAATATTTTAGAACAGACACTCGATGTAATGATGTTCATAAATCTGCCTCATCTCAACAAGAAATCAATGTACTGACTCCCACTGAGGTAAACACCCGTGTGAGTGGCCTACTTTTCTGTCTCACATGCATTTGTAAATGTTAATCAAAATAACATTCACAATTGTATTACTGATATAGTATCAAATTCCATTAAATAACAAATTCAATAGACACTATTTGAGCAAGAAACAACTTATTCACAAATTCTGGAACCTATGATATTTCGCAAAACACCATAAGGTACTACCTAAGATCTGCGATCATATCTCACATAGACATGTGTTTCATGCTGACTTCTTCACATATAACAACTAAGCATAACATATGTTTATTGGTTCATCTGGGATAGCTTTGGATAAATGGTTGAAGACTCTCTTTAACTATTTCATTTATTGCATAATAGTTACAAAAAACCACCGACTCAGTTCATATAACTGATTAGAAGATAGACACAAGTCTGTTCATAGCTACTCCATGAGATAGCTTCTCCTAATGGCAAATAAATATATCCAAGTGTGAATATTCATATATTCACATCTCATGCCAAATTGGAATTAGCTTAACCAATGATGTCAGGTCTTAACCTAAATGATTGTACTGCAATTATTTCCAAGTACTTTATAATTTTCTTGACCAAAAAATCAATGTGCTATGTTTGGATTACCATAATCCAAAATATTCTCTTAAAGAACATCCATCACATCCTTTAGCTTATGAGAAATATCTGGATACAAGTCTTT
The DNA here is from genome assembly GCA_012979155.1 of Hypericum perforatum. NCBI lineage: Eukaryota > Viridiplantae > Streptophyta > Magnoliopsida > Malpighiales > Hypericaceae > Hypericum > Hypericum perforatum. The sequence goes on along the minus strand of SOPF01026395.1, from coordinate 27,488 downwards.
ATTCTAGAAAATAACCTTTTTAACTACTAGGGCACATTGGACTAATATTATCACACTCAAATCATTAAACTTAAACAATTTCTTTAAATCTCAACTTTGAGTAATAATGAATCACTCTAATATCTTTAAATTTCAAAGTTAGTTGTAAACCACACTTTGATCTTGTAAAGATATTTTTAGTTAATTTTGACTACATATGTCATTCACATATGACGACAAACCTTTTCAGAGCACTTAGTATTGTTATCGCAATACTTATCAATCAGTTCGAAAAATATACGACATTTTGTATTATGATCGAATCATGAAATAACGAGTTTAACACTGACTCGCATATAGATTGAGGCTACTTCACAAACTCTATGTTTGGTATCTCAATCTATGGATGCAACTCTCTGGTCAAACCATATGAGTTTCTCCATCCAATTCTCCACTGAGAAATGTAGTCCCATTGGATGTAGCTCTAGATCAGGTAAGTCTTTATAGCCGAAACTAACCCAATAGTCAGAAATCTCACAATAATTAAAAATGACTCCTCGTAGTCAACTCTTTCATGTTATGTGATACTACTGAAAGTCAAGCAAGACTATTTATGCTTAATCTTGAGAATTTATTAATTCTCAAAATGTGCCCCTATAGACAGGTCAACATCAAACTAGTTCTCAAACATAGTTTGGTCTAATATATTCATCCATTGCATTGACTAATTCATTCTAACTGAGAACTGAAAAAGTATCCAAAATCATCTTATATTCATTCTCATCTTATAGGATTTGCTAAAAGAAGTATCAGGGTATCTTTATACAAGAGAACATTTCTCACACTTTCAACTTTTAGTCGCTAGCGTGAAAAAACTTATTCCTTTAGCTTTATGAATTTTCAGTTTTGATAAATATCTCACATATCCATCGTAACTAAAATTCATATCCTATAGAATTTTTATTCCAACCTCCCACTAAAGTTTAGAATCCTATTCCTACTAAGCCATAGATCTCACATACTCTCAATGAGATGAAGATCATTGGGATCATGAACTTTCGGATCAACTAGAGGTAGTTAAACATATTTTCCTCCTCCACAAAATCCTCCCACTCGGAAGGAGTGACCCAGATAATCTTAACTTATCAGTTTCATACAAGGTGGGTCTTAACTCACCTATATTAATTTTGAAAAAACTTATTTTCCAAAAAATATTATGTGGTACAAACGATCACTTTTCCATTTGATTTGTTCACTTTCGAACATGTATCAACTTATTTGATACTTGTAAGTATTTCACAAAGACATTCTTTGTAAGATACTCACACAAATGAACGCAAGATGATCTACTCTCACAATCTTGACCACATACTTCAGAATGAATTTAATACAAGTAATAAATAAATCTAGTTATTTTGTGAATAGATCTCATAACTATTTTTTTATTCTAGAAGCGTTCACATGTAGGTAAATTTGATCTTTACCAAATTACCTTTTAGTCCTACCTTAGTTGGACAATCATGTGTTCTTGACCAACACAGTCCATTCTAGAATAACATAACTTGACATCAACTTCTGACATTAAGTTTTGAACGCAGAAAAATAATTACAATGTAGATCACATAGATCAATAATCAAAATGAGAATCTATTTACTAATAACTATCGTAAATAAAGACTTAATCCAGAATTCTAATCACAATGTTACTCAACTATCTAACAGAAACTAAAAGTCATTAAAACTTGAACGAACATGGAGTATATAACACGTCATGTAAATGCAAAATTTATAGACACAATCTGATTGTATCAATTCCTTCAACTTCTACTCGTGTATATAAACCAATATTGATAGAACTTACTCCAATTAATGCTTATTGGGATTCAACAAAGATTTCACACATCTTTGTCACATGGCCTGTCACAACTGAATCAATCACTTAATTGATATTCAGTTAGAATAATAGATCAAGACAAATTTAATCCACTTACAAGTAAACTAAATGATTGTCTTGGCAATGCAACTTATCATAAAATGCCATATCTTCAGACAGTTAAAATATTTCTTTCCAGAAATATTAGACCTATCAATCTTCCTACCCTCAGAACTTTTCCTTTTGGTTTAGTTTGTTTAGTTCTTACTCTTTTGTTTCTTAATTATTCCATTCATCTCAAATAGTTTTGGTCAACCTTGTTATTGCTCCCACTGGAACAAACTCAAGTCACATACACTTTAGGATGGACTTTGATCGCTAAGAGACAATTCTTTTTAAGCTCAAGGTGACAACTTACATGATATGCCATAATGTTATCAACATACATTTAGGCCATTCATATGATCAAAACTTGTAGGCATGGAATAATTATTATGCTTAACTTTTAAGCATATAACCAGCCTTAGCTAGCTTGTTGATTGCATTAAACATCTTACATAAAGACATTATCGTTAAGCAATCAATTCATAAATTGAGCACATTCTCATAATAGACCACAATCATAATCATAGTCTATAGAACCTAGTGTTCTTTCAGCACATAGCTATTCACATAGCTTAAAGAAAATTATGAAAGAATACATTGTATGTAAAGAATTACATCAATAATACAAAATAATTTACTATGCGTTATAATTCTGAATGATTAAAGTCCTTGATTATCTCAGATTTGAAGTAGGTCACGGATATGTTTTCCCTCACAACTCCGAGAGTTAATCTCAAACCCTAATCATTCTAAGTTCTTTAATAGTAAATATAAGTGGATCTTTCTCATGGTAATAATCATGTTATTAAATAAACACTTTATTTAACCAAGATAACATATATCTGCATGATAAATAACCATGAAAAATACACAAAGTTCTAAACACAAATATTTAAGAACTTTCAACAAGACTTAACAAAAAATTTAAATGATTTACGCAAAATAAGGAGGGTCTAAAGATTACATGACTTGGATGGCATGGATCCTATGATCCAAAGGCACAATGATAAGGGAATTCACAATTATATTCCCAAATTGAAAAGTGACGTACACATCATCAACTTTGCAACTATATTTGAGCATTAAAAGGAAATTTTCACCAAAAAAATCACTTTTTATGCTCAATTATCCAACTAGACACTCCAAAAATAGAAAATTTTCATAATTTTCTCATCTTCGTCAACACTAGAAGATGCTTGAACATTTTTGCGCCAATACTTTTTTACAGTCATTACCTCCAGCTCACACACACATATGTATCATATTGTGAACAAAAGTTAAGTTTACTTTCATTAACTTCATACAATTCTTATATTCCTATAACCAGATACGATACATCAATATCTAGCCATTTGTGTTGCGTCTAATCACAACACGTGCTAAACATAAAGCACTCAAGAATTTTCTCAAAAAGATATCATCGTAAACTTGCAACACAATGCACAAGTCTTAGGATAAATACTCATATTTTTTCCAAGCTAGGATCAAAAAACTTATTTTTCGATAAAAAACGATGATGTCTTATATCAAGAATTTGTTCACAATTGAGCTATAATACGTAATCAATAAGTCATGTTATTTCACATATTTTTATCAGTACACATACCTCAAAAAATATTTTTTCAGACATATCCGAAAAAATTAGGTTTGTTAAAAATTATCTTAATAATTTTCCAAACCAAACTTAATTAAAAGATTAACTAAAAAATCTTTTATGTAAGTGAATAAAATCTAATTTTATTCAATTAGACTCATATGATTTTCAAGCCCATATGACTCAAAAATCAAACTTAATTAAAAAATACACATATTTTTCAATCCTATTTAATGTCCAAAATTAAATAAAACATCTAATTTTGAACAACCAATAAATATATTTTAAAACCAATCTAAAATATATTTAAGTTCTTAAAATTATAAAAAATAACTTTAAAAACTTAATTTGGAAATTAATCTGTAATTTTCAAAATTTTAATTGAATATAAACTGATTTTATTCAATGAAAATACCAAAAATCCATCCAAATAACCAAATTTGACTCAAAGTCAAAATTGAACCAAAATTGGGTTGGTCGAATTATTAAACCAATCAAATTCAATCAGTTCAATTCGAAATCGACCCAGGGTATAAATTATTCGCGAAAATTATAAATTTACAATTTTGCCCCTCTCATTTTATTCTCCCCTTTCCCTTCACTCTCTCTTTCTCTTCTCTATCCCCGATAAAAAAAAACAACCACGGACCCCTCTACGACCGCTCCCTAATGGCGGCAATTCGGTGGCCACCACCAGTCAAGATCGACTCGTCGTCGACTACCGAACTTGATGGTACCACTCACGAGGTCCGCCACGCCACCGTTCATCTTCTTCGGCCAATTCTCTCCTCCTTCGTCGAGAACTTCAAACTCATCGAAAACACTTCTCCGACTAGGAAACACAACGAAAAAGCGATGACAAATCATCGGCGAGTTGTCGGAGACTCAACTCCAACTTGTTTCAGGTCTCGAAATGCACGGAATTGGCCGGATTGATTGAGAGTGAAAATTGGGGAAAAAATCGGGATTCTAGGGTTCTCTGGAATGGGGATTTTGGCAAAATTATAGTTTAATCCCTAAGGGTTTACGCGTTTGTAGCACGAGGACAAGCCACAGTAGCCGAGAAAAACAAATTTCAATTTAGTACCAAGGCTTTCATGCGTGCGGGAAAAAGGACAATTCCTTTACCCGAGCGAAAACCAAACTTCAATTTAGTCCCCAGGTTGTAAATCGAATTACAAATAAGGGCAACGGAATGCAATTTTCATAAAAATTGACATTAAACACGATTTTTGAATCAAATAATCACAATTCAACTTGATTCAAAAAATCATACAACAACCAGAACAATACCTAAGCTCGCTCTGATACCAATTGAAGGATTCGGGTCGTAATTAACGCATAATTGTAAACTAATTCTTCGTACAATCAATGAACTAATACGTTAATTAAAACAAGACTTACTTGTTGTAGCGTGTTCCCGAAGGACCATTGCGACGAGGTATTGCCACCGGTCGGTTCACGATCACGAATGGATTGAATACGTGAACGTTGTTTCACGAGTGGCCTTGATCCGCAAGTTTTAAGACCTACATGGACTAAAATATAATAGTTCCTTTCTGTCTGTGTGGATGTGGATATGGCTGGCCAAAAATTGCATAATGGTCACCTGCTTCCTTCTCCTTTTTATAGGAGACCCAAAGCTTTGCCACCTCACCCCATAGGGGTGAGTAAGCAACACATGGCAAAGCCACGCTTACTCATCAAAAGGCTGCTGGGCCTAATAATGGGCTTCACCATTAATTTGGACAATAATGGGTGCTAAATTACCCAAAAAAGTCCAACATACAGCAACACCAAACACCATCCTTCCATTGATTCATGGACCTCAAGGCTCACAGAAACATATGATTTGGGATAATTAATAACGTGCATCAAAGATTAATCATAAAAATTGATGAACCAAAAGAGAAAATAAAGAAAGGCAAAATGAGTGGAATTGAAGGGACGGAGGAGGGACTTTGATTACTCTCTCTGTTGCTTACTCTCTTCCTGGTGGTTGTTACAGCTACTTTGATTGGGGAGAGGACGAAGGGACCGACGGCACCGGTGGATGACGACGGAGGGACCGATCTACGCGGGCCAATTAAATTCGGGAAATTTAGGGTTCTCTATAAGTCATTGGTTGACTTACTAGGGACTAAAAATTACTATTTGATCAAATTAGGAGGATTGAAAAAAATATTTTGTAACAGTAGGGACTAAAACAAGAGTTTATTAAAAAAAATAGGACCTTAACATTATTTTCTCAAAATTTTAATACACTTGAATACCCTTATTTTCAGGAAAGTAAAATAAAGACATGATATAACCCTAATTTTTTTCTTAATAACCCAACCCTTGTATTCACCTATCCTCGCCTGCCCCTCATCCAGATCTCGCACCGCTTGCCCCTCTCGTCTGTAACTATCTTCGTTCTTGACCCGACTAGCAATCTAGATGGGTTTTCCGATTAGGGGTTCAGGGTTTTTAAAGGAATATTAGGGAATTTGAAAGGAGGCCATTAATTAGCTAAAATTTTGAAATGAAGTGATTTGGGAATTTTCATGTAGAAACGCGATGTCATGTTTTTATTATTTTTAGTTTTTTATTATTTAATCATACTCATCAATCCTCAATGATGTGGAGTTAAAAGAATTTTCAGATAATTGGTTTTTTTGTGTGGAAATTTTCAGATAATTGGTGATGATCTGATATGGGATCCAAAGATAGAGTTGTTTTTGGTAATTTTTATATCTCGACAACGGGGTACAAAATACCTATTTCTAATAACACATAGAACTCAAGTGTTTTTAACCCATAAAAAACCCTAAGCTGTACCTAGTCTAAGCCCATCGCTTCATTACCCGAACAAGGAATCTAAGCCCAATAACATTTTTCTTTGGAGGCCAGTCGGCCCAATAATGTTTAAGCCAAGTTAAAAATTGAAATAATTATAAATAACGTTCATTGCATCACTGACTAAAACTATCCGGATAACTGACATTGCTATATTCCCAATACTTCAAAATGAGACATTTTGATTAGGTGGAATCACGTAAGTTGGCATTCTATTTAAAGCATTCGTAACCTAATAAAGTGAACAGTAATTATGAAAGTTTTCCTGAGTCGTACTATTCGCGTGCCTTAGACATTAAATCGAACAAAAAAAAAATTCCTAATTGAATCTCAATTTTCAATTATAGATACGTCGGGTACATATACTGACATATACCCTTTTTTTCTCCGAATCATTAATTTTTCTGCCATACTCTAATTAGACATGCGATCTGCTGCTCATGCTACCATTGAGCTTAGATAATCGAAAGGGAGGGAGAGGGACCTAATCCCAAATAAAAAATATTTGGTAATGAATAGACTGGTATAAAATATTTTGAATCATTAAATCAAAAACTTTGGAACTTCGGATGGAAAGTCTGAACTGGATAGGTACATCAATGAGGATAGAGAAGACTTGCATTCTAACATCAAGTTTGACATTCTTGGTTATTGGAAAAACAATTCTTTTCGACTTCCTATTCTTGGATAAATGGCAAGAGATATTTTGGCCATGCCTATCTCAACAGTTGCTTCCGAGTCTGCATTAAGCACAAGTAAGTGTTTTATGTTTATTAGCTCAAGTTTAAAATTCTGATTTGAATTTGGTATTTTTAAATTATAATTTGATTGTATTTTCCTAACTTAGGTGGACGAGTCTTGGATTCTTTTAGAAGTTCTTTGGGTCTAACTAGTGTGGAGGCATTGTTGTGTGTTCAAGATTGGCTCAGAAATTCTTCTTTAGATATCGAGAACATTCGTGAACTTATCACTCAAGATACAATAGATGAAGGTATGTATTTAACTTCAGCAATTAATGAACCTGTGAACATTTCAATGTTACTAATTTGGTTTTGTTTTGTGTTTCATTTTAGAGTTGTCCAAACTCTCATTGAAATCGGGTCCAAGTCTGACGGTGATATCTGCTGCCTCGAACAACTTCGACGATATCAATTAACAAATGGTTTGGTCAGAATGGTGAGGCACTTTCAGAATGAAGAGAAGAGAGTTGAACTTCTGTAATCTGTTTAGGACTTTTGTTTTGACTTGTTTGAAGACTGTAATCTGTCGTAGTTTATTGGAACTTGGAAGGCTTGGATTGTTAAACTTTTGTTTAGACTTTTGTTATGGGAGTGTGATGATAGTGCTTAAACAGTTGAACTTTTGTTTAGACTTGAATTTTTGTGGATTATGAATCTCAGCTTTTACAAATATTTTGGGATATTCGGGAATTTCGGGATAATCCCAAAATTTTAATTCGGGATCAGGATTATCCTAAAATTATTTTGGTATGGGATCGGGATGGTTTATTTAGGTTATTTGGTATTCGAGATATTCGGGATTCGGGATTTCGGGATCGAGATATCCCAAATGCACACCCCTAGATAACCCTACCTGACTTGTGATACCAATGCGACAAACATTTCAAACGAAGTTGAATGTCAAGATTATAAATAACATTGTCGAGTTCATTAAGCAATATACATTGCTATATTTAAACAACATACATTATAAATTTGTTAAGTATAATCATACAAGACTTCGATATATTTTACAATTCTTCTCACTTTTGCACAAAGCAATCTTTATGTCACAATATTCTTTCGTCTTTTGAACTTCAGCTTCTAATTCAGTCATAGTTGTAGAGAGACCAAAAATTTGATTTTTTATGCTTAATTGAGATAAAAAGTTCATGCAACAATTTTATATCGTGGTTAAACATAGGTGGATCAAATCACATGAAGAAGCTACACTTTTTTTACTACTCTCAGTGTATCCACCGCAATAATAAAACTATCTTTTAATATTTTTGTTTGTCCTAGCCATTCAAACGGATGACCTAACACCACATACACATCTTTTCTTCCTCGATTTATGGAACTCGGATGCTCGATAAAAACTAATGCCTCCTTGCAAATTGGTGCTTATAGTTTTCGGCTGGGGAAGAATGAGAATGGCAACTCATGCATCCTTGCGAACCCTAATCGTAACTTATTTTGGCTTGTAAAGAAGTCACTCGTCTCCCCCCTTTTCTCGCGCACATGAATCCCTCCTTGGGAGGTAGAATTTCACTGTGGTCACTTTTGGAGGGTAAAACACTTCATGAAGTCACTAAGCCACTTCATGAAGACAAAGTTTCATGATAGTATCTTCCTCAAGGAAAAGTACTTCATGAAGTCTTAGAAATAGTCACTTTCGAAAGGCAAAATTACCAAATGGCCATCGTGGGAAGGGCTAATATTTGGTCTGCCCTTCCATACGGCCAATATTATTTTTGAGTTCTAACACGAATATACTTGAGAACCATAATCGTTCCAGATTTGGAAGGATGAAAATCTAGAAGAGTTGAGGTTAAGCTTGGAATCTTGGGGTTAGGAGTTGTAGAGACTTGAGTTGATAAATCCAGGAGTGTTTGGTAGTGGAGTGATCAATCTTTGCTTTGGGAGGAAGGGATATTCGTGGGTGGTATGCAGAGTGATTTTAGGGTTAAGATTTTTAGTATTATATAGGATTATTGAAAATATAGTAAAGAATTTTTACTAACATAAATATTTTATCCACTATCACATTAATACTAGTCAATTATATTATAAATCACGTGGTAGTCCACGACAAATTTTGAACGATGTTGTTCCAAAAAAATAAATTAGACCGAAGTTCGGAACTCATCGATAATAAAATTTAAAATAAGTTGAACATATTTTACAATTTTAAAATCACGTGATATCTAAATGATAATAGATAAAATTGCAAAATATTTGAATAATAATAGGAAAAATATATACTTTTGCCATAAATATTTGCAGGTATGGTCCAAGCTTCGCACTTGGGCCCATGAAGAATATGTGAAGAGCCCACCTACTACTGGAAAGTTGGAAACTGAGGCTTTACTTTGGATCTCAAAGACGAACTGGCCTAAGTTGGAGTAGTTCTGGGTTCAAAATCTCCTCTTTACATAATACCTATTATCTCTTTTCTCTCATAAATCGACCATTCATCTTCCTTCTTGGAAAAAATTATTGTTCTCCATATTGCTTTTCCCTTCTCTTCATGTCGTTTGTCGTCTCTCCTATTGTTCTGCCTCTCATCCTTGACAGTTCTCATCGACTATCTCTCATGTTAACCCTTTTAATTTCCCATTTCTTTTATCCAGAAATGCGATACCAAATAAACCTTGAAACTCAAAAATATGCGGTTAGGCGGCATTTATTGTGGGATGTGCACCAATTTTATTATGGCGTTCTGAAGATGGGCGAGTGTCACTTATGGTTTAAGATGGATGATGTTGGCGATACTGATGGTTAGACTATAAGGATCTTTAGCAATGATGAGGTTGTGCGGATTCAGAAACTGTTATTGTTTACTGATACTTATGGGATAGAAGTTAGTTTAGTTATTGCAAATGTTGATGAGTTATAAAAAGATTAAATGATGCTATTGAAAGTAATGAAGAATTGGATGAATTACAAATGCCTAATAAAGTTAAGAAAAAAATTGGAGTATAGATGACGAGTTGTCTGATGATTCGCATAGTAAAGATGAAGATTACGCTAATGATGTTGGGTGTGAGGAAGAGAATAAGGAAGACGATGTGGAGGAGATACAACTATATATGAAAACTAATGAAGTTAGAGACTACTAACATTGTTGAATAGGTTATTGATGAAGGAGAGATATCAGATCCTATGATTATCAGTGACAGGAATTACTTGAAGTCATAAATGACTCAGACGCTGATGTATATGTTGAGTACTCATGGTTTAATGAGGATTTGGCTAAATCTAGAAGATTATCTTGTCTAAAAATATTGTTTAAGTCTATTGCACAATTTAGAAAGAAATTGAAAAATTAGAGCATCAAGAAAGATTATGGTAACAAATTCATAAAGAATAACAAGCAGAGAGTGAAGACTATATGCACAGCTAAAATAGATCAAGAAAAACTTCAACCACAAGATATAGATAAGTGCAAGTTTAGAGTGCGCGTATATTTGCTCAACAAAGAGGGTGTGTTCCAGATCAAAACATGGAACTCAAACCATAATTGTGTTCAAGATTGGGACAATCATCTAATCATATCTAAGTACATAATTTATTTAATATATATTATATAATAGTTGAAATTCGTGTTTGATGTAATGTGGTTTAAGTTTGTGTATATCTTATAAGTTTGATATTTTTTGGTTATAGGTACTAGACTGAAAAATTTCTTAATAACTTTAAGGATAACTCTAGGGGTGTGCATTAGGGATTGGTATTTCAGGATTCCTAAATTGTTTTCAGTATTCGGGATTTTGGGATCGGGATTTTCAGGATCGGGATTTTATTCGGTAGGGGTTTTTCAAAAATTTCGAGAATTTTGGGATATTTTAGGATATTTCGGGAAAATCCCGAAATACCAAAATACCGAAATTTAAAGTGTAATTTTCCATTTATATAATATATATATATATAAAACAGGCCCACGAGACTTAACAATTAAAAATTAAAAGAGCTCAGCCCACTAAACAAAAGTAAAAAAGTTCACTTAAAACAGGCCCACGACTTTAGACTTTTAGTATTCAAACAAAAAACTTAACAACTGAGCCCACTAAACAAAAAACTTTAGTACGCAAACTTAACACTCATTATTCACTTCTTCATCCACGACTCCACTAAACAAAAAACTTAACACTCCACGACTCCACGAATCAGAGTCTCTGACTCTCCAAGCTGACCGAGCATCTTCAAGTTCTTCCGGCCTCCAAGCTTCAGCCGACTCCACGACTCCGGGCTCTTGCCACTTCCGGTGAGTTTTCCTCTCCTCTGAACTTTGATTCTAAATTCTGTAAAATTAATTAGGGTTTTCAAATATGAATTTAGGGTTTTTGTTGCTAGGACTTATGAGGCTTAGATTAGATAAATTCTCTCCGATTTAGCACTTATAGATAAGAATACATAGAGTTTAGTTCTTCCTTTCTTAGGTTTTTGTATCTGGCAGTGAACAGGACACTTTTTTATGAGGCATTTTTGTGTGTTCATCAGATTGTTCAAAATGGCTGAGCATAGGGAAGAGGACACTGTGGATGGTGTTCAAAATATTGGTCCTCCACTTAAAAAAGGAGGCCGATGGTGGCAAGGTCAAAATATTGGCCTGAATTTGACAAGTTTATTGGTGAAGATAAAACACAGTGGGCTCATTGCAAGGCTTGCAAGGCTGGAGTAAGAGCAGATCCTCTAAAAACTGGGACTACTGAGTTGATTAGTCATAGCAAGAAGTGCAAAGAAAAGATCAAGGTAACCAATCCTTCTCAAACAATCCTTGGTACGAGTTCGGGTGAGAATATGATGACGACTATTAGGTGTGACACTGAAACAGTGAGAAATGCTTTATTGGGGTTAATAGTAAGAGCTGAGTTAACATTTAGTTTTATTGCTCATCCAGCTTTTATAGAGTTCATGTCTATTGTCTGCCCTATGTTTCGGGTTCCCTTACGATGGACAGTGCAACGTGATATGTTTGAAATGTTTGCAAATGAGAAAGAGAAGTTGAAAGGGATATTGATAAAGACTAAGCAAAGAGTTTCATTTACTACTGATTGTTGAACGTTTAGCCATAATATTAATTATATGTGCTTGACTGCTCATTACATTGATGAGAATTGGGTATTGAATAAGCGGATTATAAGCTTTTGTCCAATTCTGTCACACAAGGGAAAAGACATTGGACTAGCTCTTGATAGATGCTTTCAGGATTGGGGGTTGGAAAAAATCTTTACAATAACTGTTGATAATGCTACCTCAAATGATAGTGCTTTGAAGTTTTTGAAGGAGAAATATTGCAGTAGATCGACAAGTATATTGAGGTGTGAGTTGATGCATATGAGGTGTGTGGCACATATTGTGAATTTGATTGTGAAGAATGGATTGGAGTTGATGGATGTTTCAGTGAAAAGGATTAGAGAAGTTGTCAAGTATATAAAAGCATCCCCAAAGAGGCTAGAGCTATATAAGGATTGTGTTAAGGCAGAAAACATTGAAAGTAAGTGTTCATTGGTACAAGATGTAACAACTAGATGGAACTCTACTTATTTAATGTTGTAATCTGCTATCAAGTTGGAAAGGGCTTTTGTAAGATATGAAGATGAGAACTCAACCTTCAGAAATGACTTAACAGATGATGACGTGTTATGTTGGGTACCCAACTTCTTAGATTGGGAAAATGATAAAAGATTTATTGTATTTAAGAAACACTTTTATGACCTAACTCTGAAAGTGTCTGGTTCTAAGTTTGTCACTTCAAATACTTTTTTTGATGAGATTGTGACATTAGATGAGGCACTAAGAGAATTAGAAGTTTCTCCTGATAATAACCTTGTTAGTGTGGCAAGAGCAATGAAAGACAAGTATGACAAGTATTGGGGAGAACCAGAAAAATTAAACAAGTTGTTCTTTGTTGCGGTCATCTTTGATCCACGAGTGGAGCTTGATTATGTGGAGTTATGTTTGAATGATATTTTCGGAGAGAAGGCTGATACAATGTTTAAACAAGTCAAAGCTACTCTCTATGCATTATTTGAAGATTACAAAAGCAAATGGTTATTGGAAAATGGAGATGTGGGTGGGAAAATGATGGAGAAGGTGCCAAGGATCAAAGGCAAAAGGCAAACATGGCAAAAAGTGAGTTGAAGATGTTTGAAATGCTTGAGCGTCTTAATAAGATTAAGAAAGAATATTTTCTATGGATCTATTAGAACATTACCATTACTTAATTCACGTTGACACATGTACGAACTAGAAGCACGTGTAGTCCATGTCGAACTTTAAACGATATTATTCTAAAGAAATTAATTGGACCAGAGCTCAAAATCTGTTGATGATAAAAATTGAATATTTTGGACATATTTTATGATTTCAAAACTACATTATACTCAAACGATAATTAGTTAAAATAAATGATACCTATGTGTATTTTATATAGTATTTATAAGAACCAATTCACTTAGTTAGACAAAATATAATTAAATGTTGGCACTACGAGAAATACAAATTCAGAATCCAAATAAAAATGGTTGCTCAAGACCTTCCTCACAATCGATATACTATTTAGAATTGTTTAGTATAGAAAAATTACAGATCAATAATAATAGAAAAACTCAAATATAATTCTTTAAAAAATTAAATATCAATATTCTTTAAATTTCTTGTACGAAATATCTAAAGGAAAAATAGGAATTAGTTCAAAAAAAATTTCGATCTAAATTGCACATCATGAGATCTTAGGAGTGTGCCTGAGAGTTTCATAGATTTTGATAATATTTCTATGTTGCATATAATATGGTGTGATCTGAGAAGTATATTCTGAATGTCATGAGACGACGTGGGCCTTTCTAGAATCTTCACCCGCACAAAAGCATCCCAAGGTGGGTCCCGCCTCTCCCCCGCCCATTTCCCCCAAACGCCGCCAATCGCCGATCCAACAGAAGAAGAAGAAGAAGAAGAAGAAGAAGAAGAAGAAGAAGAAGAAGAAGAAGAAGAAGAAGAAGAAGAAGAAGAAGAAGAAGAAGAAGGGGAGACATAGTGTTGGATGGGGATGGATTACTACAACATACTAAAAGTAAACCGCAACGCGACGGACGAAGACCTTAAGAGATCCTACAAGCGTCTGGCGATGATCTGGCATCCGGACAAGAACCCCGCCGTGAAGCGGGCCGAAGCGGAATCCAAGTTCAAGCAGATCTCCGAGGCCTACGACGTCCTCTCCGACCCCTCCAAGCGCCAGATCTACGATCTCTACGGCGAGGAGGCTCTCAAATCCGGCCAATTCCCTAACCCTAACCCTAGCCACGCCGCCCACGCCTCCTCCTCTTCCAATTCGTACCCCTTCTTTACGACCGCGGCTTCCGGGGGAAGGTTCGGGGCATATGGTCAGAGTGGCGGTGGGGGGGCGTTTCGGGACCCGCACGATATATATGATGAGCTGTTCGGGGGAGAGGCGGCGGGTGGTGGTGGTGGGGGGAGTAAGGGGAAGGGGAAGGCCGCCGGGGAGATGAGGAAGGCGGCTCCGGTCGAGAATGTGCTTATGTGTAGCTTGGAGGAGCTTTACAAAGGGTTTAAGAAGAAGATGCGCATCTCCAGACTCGTCTCCGACCCTTCCGGGTATTTTTGCTTCTTATTTTCTTCTCTGTTGTTTTTTTTCGTGTGAGAAGAACTAATTGTAACTGTTAGTTGTAGAATTGGAGGGTTGAGCTCCCTCGTTTCCCAACATTTTGGTGATTTGGTTAATTTGCTTAATCACTGGGGTGTTATAGTTATGAATGTAGTTATATGGTATGTACGGACTTGTGCTTCCGATTGTTTTGAGGCACGGGGAAGAATGTGACACTGGAGAGATTGGTTTGCGGTTATGTCTTCTTGACAATGCTCAAAATAGAAGTTTTCCATGTCAAGATTGGGTTTCAGTAGAATATATCTTGCATAGTATCTTCTTTTGAGGATTCGAGAGAAGTACTCGGAACTAGCCCTTAAGTATGCTATTTTGGATGAATGGCTTGCACTGTTTGGTTTCCATCGTGGGAAAGGCTCTCGGCGAGAGAACAGCTCGAGAGTCGAGGGTGTATTAACAAACACTCAAACTCAGCTTGATTGAGTATCTGTTCCTTGTGAATCTACGGGTGAACAGATGAAAAAACTGTATGGGCAGCCACTGATAATGGTATTATCGCAGTGTTTGGGAAGGGCATTGGCCACGAAAGTATAAAAAGGGATGTTAGTGTGGTAAATTTGTCTTTCGTTAAGAATTTTTGGGTTGAATAGCTCAGTAATGTTTCTAATCGCTTTCTTTGCTGAACAATGGTGTTCGTGTAATGGTTTTCTCTGTAGTTTTGATTGTATTCCTCTATCCTCTCTTGCAGTAAGGTTAGGACTCTTGAAGAGATACTCATCATTGAGATAAAACCGGGGTGGAAGAAGGGCACAAAGATTACATTCCCTGAGAAAGGAAACCAGGAGCCTGGTGTTATTCCTGCTGACCTCATTTTCGTAGTGGATGAAAAACCGCACCCAGTCTACAGGAGGGATGGGAATGATCTGGTGGTCAACCAGGAGATTACTCTGCTGGAGGCCCTCACTGGTAAGACTTTTGACCTGACTACCCTTGATGGAAGGAATTTGATGATCCCTCATACCGATATATTGAAGCCTGGAGCTGAGGTGATAGTCCGAAATGAAGGTATGCCAATCTCGAAGGAGCCTGGAAAGAAGGGTAATTTGAGAATCAAAATCGATGTTGTTTACCCATCAAGATTTACCCCAGAACAAAAATTGGAGCTCAGGAGAATTTTCGCAGGAGTGTCATGAGAAATACTACTCATTTGGGGTTTTAGAGGTGGAACTCGATTAACCATTTCATTCGATTTTTCTTGTAGTGAGATGTAAATACCTGATTGGTGACGGTATAGTAGAAGGGTATCTAGGAAGTTTTGTCGACTTATCGGCCTAAGAGTCGAAGCTCAGTATAGTTGATGTTCATACTGGGCAAGATAGACCAAGTGGTCTCCTGCAAGTTTATGGCTTTCCGATTGAGGAATTACCCCCTCAGAAACCATGGTCCGTGGTTTCAGAAATCCGTGGACCCGATTGTTTTATAACTATGACACACTAATGTATTGCTTTATTTGAATGCAATGCGAAAAGTTTGAATTTTTTGATGTGGGTCTTCTGTCCTTTTGCTTAGAACTGGGAACGAATAGGAAAAGGAAACTCAACATTGTTGGTGAATGAATGGCCAGCAGAAAACAGGCATTTTATTTGTTTTCTTTGTTCTTTTCTAAACAAGATACTGTTTTGTCTTTTCTTTCTTGTCTTGCCTGTGTTGGCTTTTGTATTCTAATTGTATTTCTTACTTTACTTTCAAAAACAAAGAACGGAATGGAGGAAATGTTGTTTGGCGAAAGTTCAAAGGAGATTAACGTGTTTGAACATTATTTTAGAGGAATTTTTTTAGCATATAAGCTGATTTCAGATGGATGAATTAGAACCGACTTCTCAGGATTCTTAAAGCATTATTAAAATCGGCTCTCTTTTCTGGATTCCGGAAGCCGTTTTATTAAAATCGCATTGTGAACTGTAGTATGATTTCTCTTACAACCTCAGTAGTGAATTGTCGTTGAGTTTATAAAGTCTCGGTGTCACTACATGTCTTTGATGGGTAATAAACTAGTTGGGAATTCGGGTCTTAAAGTGAGACGTTGAACTTATGGAGGAATTTCTCACCCCCAAAAAAAAAACTTTTGAAGGAGTTATGCACTTATGCTTTGTACCTATAGTTCTTATTTGCTTGTTGGGACCTAACAGATCAAAATATCTCAAGATTTACAATGTCGAAAGACTAGAACTCTCATCAATTTCCAACAAAATATACTTCCTTTCTCGAGAGATTTCTGGGTTTGTTTATGTATTTATGATTTCATGAAAATATAATTTACAAATCAGATAGTTTTTTAAAGATTGTAAAAAAAAAAAGTCATGCTAGTCTTTTAATTTTTGTTGGCACGGAGGAGGATGAACGACTGAAAGAGTTGTGTAGATATGATGATTAAAAACGTCATTTAAGCCAATGAGATATTTTCAGTGATCCAGAATATAGTTCGAGATTGTTAATTGACCCGTCTGGATGAACACACTTGTTGTGTGAGCCAATTTCATGTACCAATTGTTTATTAACCATTTTGAGTTAGTAAATTACTTATTTGACATTTATTTCATCAATTTACATCTGATAATCTCATTCCTTTAATAATAATCTATAGTGATTATCATTGAAGAAAGGAAGGTTCCTTGAGAATTGAGATCTACGATTATATGAGATGAATTATCCGGTTCATGGTCTATTAACACAGTTCTGGCCCTTAGTCTTTCAAGTCTATTTTGGGCCGAGCAGAACTATTGGACCCAAGAAAAGATGGGGTCACCAATGTCCCCGGCCTTGTATTTCTAATCTGACCCCGAGAGTACATAGAAACATTAACCAGGTATCGAGTTAATTTTTTTTATAATAAAACAATCTTAAATATTTATTAGAAGAAAATTTTCAACTTTATAAAATCTGATTTAAATTAGTAGATCACGTATGTCATATACCTGATTTTATAGGACTCGAATTATCCAACTCCCTCACTCAACAATTTGATCTAATCACTACCAACAACCAGTGGTTAAGGACTCCTCCTCGCTTGAGCTAGGTCTCAAGTTCGAAACTTAGTGTATGCATTGACGCTTGTTGAGAGAGTTTACTCCCCTAAAGAGACCTTCCAAACTCGAGTCCAGAATAGTCAACTAGTGGGTCAGATACTGGGTGGGTAACACCAAATTTTTTTTTTATCTAATCACTCATTGGATCCTAAGAACTCTATCTCGTCAATCATATCTTCTACTTTCTATTAAAGCATCACCATAGCTGCTGATTTCTGTTAGAATATTGAGAGCTTTCACGTTTTTGAATATATAACTATTTTAAAAAATATAAACTTTTTTATACAATGATTATCAGACACAAATATACTAATTTATGTTCAAATTAAATAAGAATTTTCAACACAATTACATACTCGTGCTAGAATAATTCATCACCATTTCATCTATGTACGTAAAACAATTAGAGCTTATTGATAAGTGCCAGTCGGTAAGATTCTTTAAGGAACACGAAAAGGACGTGTAAAGTGATTAAAACTTTACGAAAAAAGTACAATAATTGCAAAAAAAGCCAAATGCTTAATGTGTATCGGAATCCACTTTGTGCACATAAATAAAGACCGGAAAGAGGTGTAAAGACAAAACATTCATCATCTTCCACTCACTCAGAAATATATATTTCTTTGATTTTAAGATGATTATTAGTGAGTGGAACTGAAATCCCCCCATATCCATCTATCTTTTAGTGAGATCTCTATTTATGTTTTGGATGCACTTGCGGGGAAATAACTGGAAGATAAATGAACTTGGGGACCCGAAAAGAGTGGTTAGTAATCTTATCCACCACCCAAAATATCATATAAGGAAAATTTACAGAAGTTGGAGAATATTTATTCTGATATACCCAAACATTTACTAGACCAAGGAGGCATACAAGATTACAAAGGGTGATAAAAATTTCTGCCAGATTTTTTTTCTCAGCCCATAACAGCATAACTATATTCCAACAACAGAAAGTTAAAACTTGTTGTTAAAGTAAATCAACATCTGTGAATAGGTATTAACATAACAATATAGGCGTAAAATAATTTAATGTAGGTTCACAGTATTTAGACGAAATTTTGTTTTTACTGAAAATCATAACCACTACAATTGTCTCAGGTCAAACTTATTTAATTTTGGATTTTTCTCGTGATATTTGCGATAAACAAATGGCCACTCTATTAATACGAACATTACAATTAAAATAACTAAATGTCTTAACATTCAAGTCTATCTTTTAACATATCGAGTGTACTACAAAATCTCAATTATAATTCCTGAGACCCCAACCACAAATAGTGGCTAGGCGGATATATCATCAAGAGACATAGCTCCTCCCACTAGGACTTTGACCCCATATGTTTGCAACATATCCAACGGTTCAATGGTAAAACAAATCCGGCAACGTGGGTGGGGAAGAAGGCCAGCAATGACATGTGCTTTACTTGCATGAGCATTAATTTCAACTCATTTGGGTCAGTTCCCCATTTTATGACATTGTAGGGACGTACTTATCGCATGGATAGACGTGGATACCATCTGTTATTCGAAATTGAGTATTATCTTTATTTTTTAATCATATAGATTCGACTCATTATTTTCAGAAATCAAAATTACTTACCATTTTGCACAAGTTTCATTCATGGATTTAAACTAGAAATGATGAAACTTTTGTCTCGGACTGTTTGAATATGGAATATATTAAATTAACGTATAGTGGATGACTTATCGATAGGCTGATTGTCTTTTGCGTCATATTAGCTTTGGTAATTCATAATATACACACGAAAAAAAATGCAAATTAATGTTATGTGATAAATAGCTCATGGACTGTAGAGTCATTATTAATATTTGCAATTAGTATCATTATTAATATCCTAATTAATATGTTCATGCGACAACATCGGTGCTTCGCCGGCGTCGAGCCTGCAAGGAGAATACATCTTCACTTCGTCAGGGCATTGCGGTGGCCATCCGTCGTCGATGTATGCTGGAGGAGAAGTGCTGCTGTCTATCGGTCCAAGCGTCAGTAAGCCCTATTTTTCCTTTTTATGTTCGTCAAGTTGATGACGGAGTCCCAAGGAGATGTGCCATGTAAATGGGAATTCATCAGTCAGGAATTCGTCAAAAAATATATAATTAGGAAATCCATTTCGAGTAAAGTAAAACTTTAACTAATTGGTTCAAGAACTATCAGAACTACAGAATCTTAAATGAATAACTGAGAACTTGCTTTACACTTAAAAAACACATAAACTTTACTGTTATATAAAGAAGATTATATGATACTTGGTACCACCATGAGTATAGTTGCACAGGTCGTACAAGTCGCAGATGGATGGCCGATGGGGCCAATATCTGAAAGCAACATAAAGTAAATATTGGCAGCTTATACCCTAACTACATAACAGGGATTGGGTGTTGGTATCTATTTATTTGTAAATACGAATATGTATATATATAAATATTGCAAAGTATAACTACGTAATTATAAATACAATATAATCAAGAGTAAATTAGAAGTATTTTTATGATCACACTTAGGGTTAAGTGTGTAAAACTTCAGATAGCAGTAACATACTTTGGATTCAAATCTTGGACGAGGCCACAATTGAACCATGTGCCCTTAAACTCTAATTACCCACCTATATGTTTCAGGCTTCCGTAGGTAATCGAATTCTCAAGGTACAACGTCTAACCTCGTGAGCAATAGGAAGTACTATTGAACATCTTTCAAACCTTTGGCAACCTTAAAACTCTGACACAAATGATAGATGCTATGATTTAGAGAGGGAAAGGTAGAGAGCTCAAGGAAAAGTATGAGCTGAGATAATTTGAAATGCTGGGTCCTAACAGTCACCTCCAAATTTAGTAGGGCCATTAACTAGTCCATTAACTCGACAGAGTAAATGAGCTGTTACAGGAGCCTCACCATCAAATGGATGCATGTTACTCTTATTTACTAGCTCGAATTTAAAAATTAAATTTAAATTTGTAACCACTTGACACGTGAGAAAGTTTCAAAAGACGGGCCTATCGAGCTTAGGCCCAATAAGTTTATGACATGTTTTTAGACGTGAGAGTTTGTGATCACTTGAACATATTCGGCCCAGTTCAAAAAGATAAAGTTCTCGAACGTGGAATAATTATCACAAGCCTGCAACTCGTAACTACACCCAAGCCCGAGCTTGAGTCCGACCAAGGACAAGGTAGGAAGGAGCGGGCGCACGCGTGTGCATGCCGAGCCAAGCTAGCTAGAAGGATTGACGAACGATCTGAGGAGTTTTTCCCTTTTACACCAGCTTACACATGATATACTTTTAATTACATATAAATTTATCTAAGCATGATGAACTAACCAATATGGTAATGTACATTTTTATAACATGAAAAAGCCCATATTTTAAAACCTAAATTTTAGTTGCAGCCATACTACTTTTAAGCCAATTTCATTCACCCGAGAATTAGTTTTATTCGCAAGTGTTAAATACTGTTACGAAGCCATAATGGTAAACCTCGTATTAAACTAATAAACACTTAAAATTAATAAGGATGACTTTCATTTATATTAGTTCAAAATTGCCCATTAATAATTATTGTAGTTAATTAAGATTTTTCATCTAACTAAATACTTTGGGCTAATGCGCAATATTCTTATCTAGATTAGGTTATCTCTTCCTTGGGTACTAACCCAATTCTTCAACAATCTCTCACTTGAATACAAATTGGCTTATGATATGAACCTAACAATGCTACATGCAAATTTGGAGTTTTACGAGAATTTGTTGGATCATAAAAGGTAGTTGAAAATCTTAAACCTTCCTTTGTGAAATACCTTCAAATATACTTGCCAACAAGTGGACCCTATGCCTTAAAATATTTTATATTTTGTGTATACCAAGATAAAGGTACTCACATAACTCATCTCAAACTACTACTCAGTTCTTTCATTATTGTTCATTTTGGCCTAGACTACCTGGGAAATTTCATCGAATACACTAAAGATTTAGCACTTAACTTATCTCATAGAAGTAGCTCCTTCATATTTGATATATGTGATCTCTTATAAGGAGTATCCTACCATACTCCACTTAATTTATACTCAAAGTGTAGGGATTATTAAAAAAATAAATTTATCCTTCTCATGGATAGGTGTATC
The DNA here is from genome assembly GCA_012979155.1 of Hypericum perforatum. NCBI lineage: Eukaryota > Viridiplantae > Streptophyta > Magnoliopsida > Malpighiales > Hypericaceae > Hypericum > Hypericum perforatum. The sequence continues at coordinate 5,529 of SOPF01026395.1, read as the reverse complement.
ACATTTTTTATCATAGAAATAGGTAGAAAACTCAATTTTCTAAGTGCGTTGGTTGACCCTAGCCTCATAATTTGATTTTTTCATTGAACCAACAAATTGAGGTTTTATAATCTAGGTTGGGTTGCCATCATGAGTTTAAGTCATTTTCATGGGCTTTAATCCCATTCCTCTTAACAAAATCTCAATTTGATCTCTTATTAGATCTTGATGGATCTGTGATATTCTTTTTAGACTTTACATAATCTAAAGATATCACACCATTTCTCAATATTGTTCTTACAAATTTATGTCTATGACCATATGCCTAGACTTTCTATTATACACATACCTTTATGCTCCTAATAGTTGACTAACTATCACAATGCACGTTGATGAGAAGCACTAGTTTTGATCACATTGGAATAACCTCCTCAATTGCCAGGTCTAACGATATAAATTGATCTAGCAATGTAAGTTTGCTTGCATGATCTCTATGAGATCATCGTCCCTCCAAGTACAAAAATATATTCGCTCATAAATTTTATGTTTTTGGAGTCCAAGATCTAATTTGTGTCTGAATATCCTTCAAGAATACTTGGATATCTCATATAGTATAATCCATAGTTGGTCATGTATCTTAGATATCAAAGGATTTTAACTATTTCTTTTCAATATTCGTCATTAGGATTACTCGTACACCTCGATAATTTATTTACTGAGTTTACAATGTCAGGTCTAGTACAGTCCATGAGATATATTAGACAACCTATAACCTTAGAGTAATCTAGTTATCGCACACTATCTCCGCGATTCTTGGAGAGACTTGACACAACTCCATTGGCATTCTTTCAATTACATTGCTTCCCTTATCAAATTTATCAAGTATCTTTTTGACATAGTGGCTTTGGAAAAGTGCATAACCATCTGGAGTCTTGGTAATTTTCATCCCAAGTATTAGGTCCACTTTTCCTATGTCTTTCATGCCAAAATTTTTTGACAACATTCTCTTCATAATCGAGTTCCCAAGGTACATCGTCTAAACTCGTGAATAATAAGAAGTACTATTGAACATCTTTCGAACTTTTGGTAGCCTTAAAACTCTGACACAAATGTGAAATAATAGATTTAGAGAGGGGAATGTAGTCAGCTCAAGGAAGACTCTGAGCTGGGTTAATTTGGGATGTTGGGGGTAGGCTCCCTCTCCAATAGTCACCTCTGGATTTAATAAGACCACTAACTAGCCCATTAACTTGATAGAGTAAGTGGGCTATTATAGGAGCCCTACTATCAATTGGATGATTGTTACTCACATTCAGTAGCCTGAATTAAAAATTTTAATTTAAATTCATAGCCACGTGACACAAGAGAAAGTTCCAGAAGATGGGTTATCGGGCTCAGATCCAATGAATTTATGATATGTTTCTAGAATTAAGAGTTTGTGATCATTCAACTAGTTCGACCAGTTCAAAAAGATAAGGCCATAGAACCTGAAATAATTCCCTTAAACCTACAAACTTGCAAACCCGTAACCCACACCTACACCCGAGCTGGGGCACATGCCCAGGATGAGATGGTACGAGGTGGGGTATGCGCACGTGTATGCGTGCGTACCGAGCTGAGCTAGCTTGATTGACAAACAGCGGGAGGAGTTTCCTCCTTTTCCATAGCTTACACATGCTAAACTTCTAATTACTTATAAACTTGTCTAAGCATGGTGAGCTAACTAATATGATAATACACATTTTTTTAATGTGAAAAGCCCATATTTTAAAATCCAAATTTTAGTTGCAGCATACCACTTTCAAACCAATTTTTATTTACCCGAGAATTAGTTTTATTAGCAAGTATTACATATAGTTACGAAGTCATTATGATGAACTTCATATTGAACTCACCAAAACTCAAAATTAATAAAGATGACTTTCATTTATATTAACTCAAAATTGTCTATTAATCACAATTATTGTAGTTAATTAAGATTCTCCATCTAATTATATAGATTTAACCGAATGCCCAATACTCTTGCCTATATTGAGTCATCTCTTCCTCAAGTGCTAACTCAATTCTCCAACATTAGGCAGCTCCCAATATAAAGTGGGCATCTGTTTAAATTTTAAATCGTTGATCTCGATTGGTTTACTTTTTATCATGATTAACTCAACATTTTAAGGTAATAATTGCTTGTTTCAAAGAGAATGTATCAAGATGTACTAAATTCTAAAATTATCTTTTAAGTTAATTCGAGTGGTAAATTTTTTAGATAAATTTACAAGAATTTGAGTTCAAATCTTACTTAAATATACTATTCAAAAAATTACCTCTAAATATACATCATAACCCAAAATGATTGACTCTTGTAAGAGATTAAAAAAAAATCAAGTGGTATCATTGAGATACTGCTAGAATTACGTCCTTGTTTACATGTTCGGAAAATACAGTAATTACTGTTTTAGAATTTTCAATTGAATATACAAATTTTATCAGGTAAAATAAATTTTGATTTTATGAATGTAGAGAAGAAGTCATTCGGGGTTGTGTTTCACTGGAAATATGGAACTTTCCAATTTTCACAACCAAAATAACGGATGGATGGAAAGGTGCGTGTGGGTCGTGGATGAGGTGTTACGGCCTCGTACGGATTGTACGTCCGGAAAGAAAAAAAAAAAAAAGAGAACAGAGAAAGAGAGAGAAAATATCTGTTGGTAGGGACAGATTTCATGTGATAGAGTCGTGTTTGGTTTTCCGATAACTAAAAAGTCTGTCCCGTCCCCACGCTTTCCATCTTGGCGTGGTAATCCACCCGGGTGAATTCGCATTTGCTTTGTTTTCTTTCGTTTATTTACGTCTAATTTTTAGTTTCAATTTTTTTCTTACAACGGAGAATTTATTACAATGATTTCATATCAAATTTTTAGTTTTTTTTAAACACAGTTATCATATATTATTTTGAATAAATTTAAAAATAATAAAATTATATTTCGAACCAATTAAATACATGGAATCACACAATGAACTCTCTGCCAATGGGAGCTCGCTTCGTCATCGGGGGAATCACACGATCCCTCCCCCGTCTTGTTCGACACCAGCAAAAAATTTATAAGTATATTATTGTATTAAAATTTTTGATAGTATATTTGTGTTGTTGTGTTGTTAGAGTTAATTGATTCTTGAGACCTGCCTCTTACACACTAATGAAGTTTTTATAAGGAGAACCATAAAGTTCCACTCAAAATCATAAAAATTCTACATTGAACCTTGTATACTTCATTCTCCACAAATTATCATCCTCTCTCTTCAACTTTGTCTAATTACTAGAAGACATCTCCGAAACTTGAGTATTTATCGTGCTCGCTTGATGAATTTGTATCTTCAATTTCTATGAACCTCCAATATGCGAGTCCTTTTGCAAAAGTATTTGACGACAAATACACTTATTTTAAATTTTTTTTATCATGTTTATACTATGCAATTTCGAAACAATTTTGCACTGGACTTCTTCCCTTTGAACCAAATCAATACTATAAACCATAGCATATGTTAAGAACACTTTTTTGGAAGATATATTATTTACACCAACATTATGGCAACGAAGAACAGAATTTTGGACCTCCGTCAAGCCATGAATACTTTTTCCCGCTAGAACACTAATATAACTTTTGGCATGTTGTGAATTTTACTCTTCGCCTTTGATTGAGATCAATCTGATAAACCAACATTAGTGTAATCGACACTTTTGCCTTCCCAAAGCTAAATCTTACAAGTAGAGTTGACCTTCTACTTGTTTTGATTTTTTTTAAAAAATTTCAAAATGCTATAAGTTAGTGCTGTGTTGTCGGAACATTATTATTTTTTATTTTCCATAATATGTTGAACTCATGACATCGATCTTAAAAAATTAATGCGAGTAAAAAACATAACTCATTTTGATATCTAAACACCAACATATTCTTCCTCAAATTTTCCCTTGCGAGGTGGCTGCAATAGAACTCTCATTTTTTTTGAAGAATTAGTGTATATGTTTGTACTCGTTCAAAAAATTGGATAATTAGTTTACCCACAATAAAATGGAACCCGAGCTAAAAAAAATGACAGATAGAAACCTTATTCTTAAAAAATTAGCAGACGAGAACCTTGACGAGTCCAGTTCATGTCTTGTCCATATCTTCCTTCCCACATTGACTGCAACTTCCCACCTCGAGCTGAGCACCAAACAAACCGCAGGGTCTTTTAAGGAAATACACTCAGAAGATTAAAAACAGTCCTGTTTATAGTATATTTGTCTGTTTTAGTTATATCACACGTTATTTTAATTTTGAATTGACAAATTTTTTATAATAACTATGAAAATTACATCATTTAAGCACTCATATTAAACTTAAAATATTTGCACTAATTTAATTTGAATGCTTGTTGATGGGGTATATTTGTTAACGCAAGGGGACACACTCACATGAAGATTAGAATAAATATGAAAAGGAAAGACTAAAGTTTATTGCTTTGCACACTCTTTTTTCTTTTTCACTATTTATTTATAACGCTACAATTACTATTATTGCCCTTTATAAGGAGCGGTTGGTGTATTATTTCCTCGCCTTCCCCTCTGTAACGTGCTTCGTTACCCATTTTGTAGATTAGGTGTTGGTGGGCTGTCCTCAATTTGGCTCCCCAACTCTCTTCAGACATAAAGTTTCCACCTTTGTGTGTTGGGGATCACGTGGTTGCTGTAGTGAAGTTTGGGACTTGTTTGGTTAGTGATGGGGGAGGAGAATGGTGAGACTTTGGAGGCAGTGCTCAAGGAAACTGTGGACTTGGTAAGAGAAAAAATCTGAGCTCTGTTTGAGCTTTCTTCTTGCGAAAAAATTGGGTTCAGTGCTTGAAATATCATGTTTCTGTTGGTGGGGTTGCTTAAAGTTTTGAGCTTTTTTATCTGTTGTTAATTGGGTGCAGGAAAATATTCCCATTGAGGAGGTGTTTGAGAATTTGAGATGTAGCAAAGAAGGCCTCTCTACTGAGTCTGCAGAACAAAGGTTGGCCATTTTTGGCCACAACAAGCTTGAGGAGAAGAAGGTAAAAATGACTTTCTTTCTTTCATTTTTTTATTTTCCCTTTATCACAGTTCACTGAAAGTTTGTACTGACT
>SOPF01026394.1:0-23183 GCA_012979155.1 Hypericum perforatum | reverse complement strand
TGTTCAAGCTGCAAAATAGAACGGGACCATCGTAGACAGACTTACCAATCGCACAGTACTAGTACTAATAATCTCGTCCCCCTCAAACACAAACCCCAAAAATCGCGTAAGACACAAATTACAGGTGGATGCGGAGGTGCCATAACGTGATTTTGTCAGCTAAAAGAACGGAATGGACACAACAGCCACTGTCTGTTCCAAACACAACATGTTCTCCCCTTTCGCAATGCTGGTCCCCCCCCAACTCCGCCAGCTGAATCAAACCGCTGCCCGCTAGGTTTGTTTCACCCAATTTTTTTTTTTTCCAAAATTATATATGTTTTGAAGGAATGGTAAAAATATTAGAATATTATTTTTTTTTTCCTATGGATTCCTTCCTCGTTATATCTGTTTCTTACACGTGTTGGTGCACAATATTTGTCACAGCTATTGCATGTTTATTCGGTTTTTGGTCCTTTTTACGTTATAAGTGATTCAGTGTTATGGTACTTTTCCAGAATGGTCCCGAAATTGTGGGCCGCATTGCTCCTTTTTTTTTATGAAAGGTAACGCATTGCTCCATGCCTCCATCTGTGTTTTTTTCAGGAATTCAACAGAAAGTCGTACGCAGATATGTTTATTGGTAAATTTTACCTTTTACATTAATATGTACCTTATAAAACTGTAACATTATTACATTAAAAAGAGTTGGTACAAGTGATAACATATTTAAATTTATTCAAAAAATCTTGAATTTAAACCTCGTAAATGTAACAAATAACTTTAAAATAATCACATTTAAAATATGACCTGATAGTCTAAATATGATCAAACTCTTATGTTCAATTCGATCACCGATTAAACTTGATTAAATTTACAAATTGAAAAATAAATATTGAAAAAATAATTTTTAAATAAAGTGTGACATTACTCAATTTTAATAGATTAAAATCCAGAGTGATGTACAATTTATGTTTTGATATTTTACAAAGTTACGTTTAACTTGTCCTTTTATAATGAATGAAATGCTTTCCAACCACCTATTTCCTTTAGAAAAGATACAGACTAGCGGACAGTTAAAATCACATTAATGCTCAATTTGTAGCATGGTAACGTATTTAGAGGATATTTCTATTAATGCATAGAACCTGAGGAAAATAAATAATGTTGGGAGTAGCATGAAGACTTTCCAATTATTACCGTAAGCTACAATAATATTAAAACTACTTACCAAAAAACAATAATGTTAAAACTTTTTCCTATAAAACGAGAGCATCGGATTCAACTTTGTACCTTTTGGGGTTTTCAAGTGGACCCAATTTCAATAATCGTGTTTGGGAATCACCACTTTGCACTACTTTACGGGGGAACTCGCATGCAAATAGTATCTCTAGCGGTGTTTTTAAAAGATTTGAATCCTTTTTTTATATGTCACCGATGGGCCCAAAGATAATGTTATTTTTTCATCTATTCAAATATTGATTATTAGTGTTTGATTACATCCCGGGCTCACATAATAATGGAATGCTAATCTTTTCTTTGACTGAGGGAGGCAAATGATATCATTGTCATCAATAACTTATTATAGGATCAATAATGGCATATTGGATTCTAAATAGCAAAAACATATTTTCCCTATAGAATAATTTGATGCATGGCCTAATAAATTTTGAAAATATTTTAGCTGTTATAATAAATCTGGATATGATCGATGTGCTAGTGTGCTTTGGTGCGGGAATTCGTCCATCTCGGTCTCACTCGAGCTATTGAACGGTGCAATCATTTATCACGTTCAAAAATGGCTTCTTATGTCAAACTCCAACAAAGTTCGAATTGCAAGACTTATTGTACATGAAGTCTCTATTTAATATGGAAGATGTAACTAACAACTAACGTAGAATTTCTGTACTACTTGGTATATTATTATGGTATATAAAATTTAATCTATTTAAGAAAAATAATAATAGGACTATTTTTGGACTCTGCGCCAAGGAATAGCTGCACTAAAATATGTGCTAATTGTTACGAATAACAAAAACTGGGGTCTCGAGGACCACAAAATTATTCACAGGAAAACCTAAGAATTCATACGTGGACATTTGTCTTTGTACTATTGACCCATCGGACTCCTAAAAAAATATACCATCCCCACGAGGTGTAGACATCACACTGCCGGGATAATATCTGCCGATACTCCCATTATTTTGATCATTGCCGTTTCAACTCCCAGACCCATGCCAGGAGGAAAAAAAAAAGAAAAAAAAAAGGTAAAGCCTCCTCGATCCAAGTACTTAAATCATGTTTATATATCTCGAAATCAAATCTACCTGTCTAATTCATATTTGTGTTGAGCTATTTTTACATTGTTATGTTATCGAATTTGAATATATTCAATAATTCTGGTTAATTTTTTTCTAAGTGATTAGTGACATGGTGTATCCTTAGTTTAATAATGAATGCAAGATGTAACGCGAGAGCTGGCTGCCCTTTTTATAAAGGTTATAGATACGAGGCAGTCTGCCTACTTCCACATTTATATAGATTTATATGTAATGTTGACATGTACGTCGTGTCCATACATAATTAATAAGACCTAATCGAGCTGCTGATTTCGAATATAAAGAAATAAACTTGTGATTTTCGGTCTCTACTTGAAGCCGGTTGGTAGAAGTCAACTTGGATCGAATATTACTAGGATGTAATTAGATTCTTCATAAAAATTATGGATTTAAACTAGTTTATATGAATTTAAATTCATATTTGAATTTGTTATAGAATGAATCAAATACAAATCTTGATTTTCATGATTCAAACGTGAAAAATTAGAATTAGAATTTATTCATATTTAAACAGTGATCAACCAATCAAATTACATTTATGCATTTCAGGTGTTTAGACAACAAAATCAAACACAAAAATTAGAAAAACTACAAAATATTAAAATGAATCTATTTCTAAAAATAATTGTATATTTAAAGTACAAGGATGCCTTAAGAGGCCAGATATAGGATTTGTTTGGTTTGGCTGATCAAATTCAGCTGTTATCTATTGTCTGTCGGCTGTTAGCTGATCAGCGGTCAGCTTATCGTAATCAGTTGATAGTTAATATTCGATTTTCAAAAAAGTGTTTAGTAAATTAGCATTAGCTGTTGCTGTGGAGTTGTGAAATTAGTATAAGGGTAATTGACTAATAAATTTTATTCTTTAATATATATTCAATAAAATGAACCCTTAATTTAATATTTAATATGATACATATTATTTATCTCAATGGTTCCATCAATTAAAAAATGATTTTTTATTTAATATTTAATATATTACATATTATATATTTTCATGTTTCTGCCAATTAAAAATTATCCCTTTAATTTAATATTTAATATGGTACATATTAAATATCTATGTGATCCCGTCAATTGAAAAAATATCTTTCTTAATTTAATATTTAGTGTATTATTTATTATTAATTTCTATGCTTTCGTCAATTAAAAAAATATATCTCTTAATTTAATATTTAATATAATACATATTATTAAACAATTATTTTTAATTACCTAAATTTGGGAGTTGCCAGCTATTTTTTATCATCGCCAAACACTTTAAAATCATATTCCGAAAGCCAAACCAAACACCCACATATTCAAGAAAATTCCTAACGGACCAAATAAGGAGTCGCAGTTAACTAAAGTTGATTATGATTTGATTCATTTCATTTATAAAAATTGTTCATACAAATTTAAATTTAAATTTAAAATTGTCATCGAACAAATTGAATAAAATTACAATTTTATTATTCAAAATCATTTAAAATTGAATGGTGGTTACTCCTACTTGCTAGTAGGCATAATGAATCAAAAATTATGTTTCAGATGTATGAATATATTTAATTTAATGCCAATTACTTATGAGTGCTATACTCTTGAAAATCAACGGATTCATGTTTAGATGTGAGTTGTTGATTGATTGATTGGTTTGGCAAACAACTTGCCATTCTTTTAATAATTTTATTTATTTATTGTTGGAGCCAGAATAAAAAGAATCGTTCGAATGAGAAGAGTCACCATTTATAAATAACTCACTTACTATAATTAATATTAGTGACTATCAACAAACTCATAAATCAGTTAGTGAACAAAATTTTAAACTTGAGTCCTTATGAACAAATATGTACTAAATATTAGTTGAGAATATTTTTATTTTATTTAAAAATCATACTAGTTCAAATTTTGATTAATCAGACAATGATATGAAAAAATATTCGTGACTGTAGTGATGTTTTACCTACAAAAGAAAATTACCAGATAACTTGGTTCAATTACACCAACTACTTTATATGATCGGTGTCACGAGATAAAGATACCTTAATTTGCTTATAAAAAAATAGATCACCCCCTATGACATTGTGATATTTTTTATATGATAGATAATCGTGATTAGGATATTGGAAAAGCTTTTGAAATTAAACGAATAGCATATGGAAAACAGATCATTTTGACCTAATTGCAGCTGATCAGGTTTAAACTTTTATCAAATAAATGAGTCAAAAAATAAATAAAATAAGTAAATTGGGGATTACCTTTTGTGTCTGAAAATTATTATATCAAGAGTCGACAATTAGTTAACGAATACCAATCTTCATGCGTAAGTTTAAACTCAAAATTTTCATACCAGAATTTAATTTTCTGATTATTTAACAAATTCTATGATAAATAAATTAGTTTGTGTTTTGCTTCATAAAAAGTGTTAATTAGTATCCTGGCTCTTCAATGCCGTTAAGGGGTCGTTTTCTGATTAGTCTAATTAAAGCAAGGAAATAGTGCATGGACTCTTAATTATTGCTCTTCTTTTATTATATAATTACATCTACTGTAGTTGCCGTTTCATTTTCACTTACCATCCACTTCGCGGGGTTATTATCTTCTCCCTATGACGGACCTGTCACTTTTGCATACATGAGATGTTGACATCCCATTTCGATCTAATTATGGAGATAGTAACAGTAGTTGGTGAATTCTCACACGATACTTTTACAAATCATAGTGTAACGATTTGGAGGGATTAATGTTGTGGTCCTAATTTCTATGGACATATTGCAATATTAGAATCGAATAACCATGTGGAGGAAGAGATGTTTGTTTACGAAACATGTGAAAAATTTCAAATTATTGTTATGAAACATACAGCGACTCTTAATTGTATCTCGTTCATTAATAAAAATGATGTTTTTGGTTATATTCTGCTATCTATTTTTTAAGGTTGATTTTTACCTAACTAGTTACATTTTATCAAGATTCAAATTTTGTATTTCTCTGAAATTATACAATGTCGTTGTGTTCTCATGCTAAATGTTATTTTGAGTCTTTGACTTCGAATATCTATTATATTTAAACAGAAATTTACCTACTAATAACTTTCAAGTTATTAAGACTGGATAAGACAGATGTCTTTTATTTTTAGAGGAAATAAGACCGATGTACTTAAGCATCCATGATACTGGCTAATTCAGATATAATTTATAACAATTATAACAAAAAAAATTCGGTGACACAAGTAAAAGAATGAAAAAAGAAAAGAGAATCATTTCAAATGGACGGAAAACGTACTATCCGCGGAATGATAAGAAACAAAGATAAACCAATAAGAAATGGGGATTCGGGTGGGAAACTCAATGGAAGAAACGAACTAGATAACAAAGATTAAAATTTAAAAGCCGACTACTTCTTCGCGTAATAAACAATAAATATAACTATATTAGAATGAGTCAAGGATTTTCTCGTAATAATTAACTTAAACATCATTAGATTTTAAATCTGAAACGATTAACTTATTAAAATAATTGTTGGAATTTGATTTTTGGTACACTCCCACTGACTCACTGGCTCGCCTCATGTTATATCACACCAACACAGAGAGACCAGAGAGAGCAGCGCATAATACATTAAGAGAAAAACAATGGTACAGAAGGAGAGCTCTCCAAGCTCCACAAACGACAGCTCGTCCGTGTCCAGCTCCTCGTCGATGAACCCGGCGAAGCCACAGGAGATGGACAACCTGCTCGCCGGAGCGGGGTACAAAGTTCGGTCGTCCGACCTACGACAGGTCGCCCAGCGACTCGAGTGCCTCGAGACAGCCATGCTAAACTCCAACCAAATATCATCCGACGCCGTTTTGTACAACCCCTCGGATCTTTCCTCCTGGGTTGACTCCCTCCTGACCGAGTTCAACCATCCCCAAGCCCCCGCCCATGCTCCGCTCTTCCCTTTACCGTCCGATCTCGTGGAGTTCAATCCAACGGCTCTCGCAGTCGTAGACCACCAAAACGCGCCGTATGAGGGACTGCCACAGAGCCAGAATAACCAGGTGATGGTCGTAACTGCCATGGAGGAGGATTCTGGGATAAAGCTCGTGCACGCGCTTGTCACGTGCGCGGAGTCCGTCCAACGTGGCGACCTCGCGTTGGCCGGGGTTCTCGTTGAGGACATGCAGGGGCTACTCTCCCGTGTCAACACCGGGTGCGGGATAGGGAAGGTCGCCGCGCACTTCATCGACGCGCTTTCCCGCCGGATCTTCTCCCCGTCGGCGGCGGTTACCGGCGGCGAGAATGAGATTCTGTACCACAACTTCTACGAGGCCTCGCCGTACCTCAAGTTCGCGCATTTCACGGCGAACCAGGCCATCCTGGAGGCCTTCGACGGTCACGATTGCGTCCACGTGGTGGACTTCAACCTGATGCACGGCCTTCAGTGGCCGGCGCTGATCCAGGCGCTCGCCCTCCGCCCCGGAGGCCCCCCGCTTCTCCGCCTCACCGGAATCGGCCCTCCCTCCCCAGACGGCCGCGACGCGCTCCGCGAGATCGGCCTCAAGCTCGCCGAGCTTGCCCGCTCCGTCAACGTCCGGTTCACCTTCCGTGGCGTCGCGGCGTCACGCCTCGAGGACGTGAAGCCGTGGATGCTCCAGGTCAACCCCGGGGAGACCCTCGCGGTCAACTCCGTCATGCAGCTCCACAAGCTACTCCGGCCGGACCTCGCCGGAGCGCCGATCGACACGGTTTTAGGGTGGATCCGGAGCCTGAACCCGAATATCGTAACCGTCATCGAGCAGGAAGCCAACCACAACCAGGAGAACTTCCTCGACCGGTTCACGGAGGCTCTGTACTACTACTCCACGATGTTCGACTCGCTCGAGGCTTGCGGCTCGGCTCAGCCGGAGAAAGCGCTCGCCGAGATGTACGTGCAGAGGGAGATATGGAACGTGGTAGGGAGCGAGGGGGCGACGCGGGTGGAGAGGCACGAGCCGCTCGCCAACTGGAGGAACCGGCTTGGGGGAGCCGGCTTCAAGCCGCTGCATCTCGGCTCCAACGCGTTTAAGCAAGCCACAATGCTGCTCACGCTGTTCTCGGCCGAGGGGTACTGCGTGGAGGAGAGCGATGGGTGTTTGACGCTCGGCTGGCACAGCCGGCCACTGATCTCGGCTTCAGCTTGGCGAGCCGCCGGGAACGGAGAGGATGATCTTACCGGGATGGCAAATCTGTAAATTGTTGAGCATCAATTTGGTTTTGCGATAATAGGGGGGAAAAGGAAAGGTAGTTCCTCTTCGTTGTAGTTTCTTTTCACTGAAGTGCGGTTTTCTTTTCAGTAATTTATTATCTACTGCCATTGATCAACTTTAGTTCAATAGTTTTACTCCAGTTCCTAAAAAAGAAAGTAGCTTTACAAAACAAACATAGACAAACTATCGATAAATTTGAGCATTAATATTTTTTTTTTATTCGTGAAATTTAAACTCTAATTCTAATTATAGATTTCCCGTACCAATTTTACGGTTGTTATGAATATTTATTTGGAACATATTTTTCGGTGCTAGAGGGTGTGTTTTCAACATCTATCAAAATAATTTAAGATTTTAAATAGTATGAGAATGACTTAATCTAATTTTTCCCCACACAATCTCATAACACTAATTTACAATTGTTAAAAATTCACAAATTCATTGAATTAAATTGTTTGATTTGATAAGAAGATTAAAAATACTATAATAGGTGAATGAATTAAAGTCTAATGCTAAGATGAGTCGACGGTTCGATCATTTTATTCCGATATTGATACCTTTTGTCTTCTGCTAGAAATTAGGACTTACTACTTTGAGCGAATTTCTGTTTTAAAAAAATAAAACTTACCTTTATTTTGAAAATTCAAAATTTAAGAATATTTTTAATTTCAAAAGTTTGAAAACAAAATTTTAAATTAAAATTGAACGCATCTCGAATTCTCGATTGTTTTTTATGATATGAATTTGCGTTGGTGCCCTTGTTGGAATATGTTTGTCGACTCTTGTTGACTAAAGTTTTATAACGATATACAATGTACCCTCGAGATTAGAGAGTTAACCTTTCTCCCAATGTTAGTGCATGTTGTTATCTCAATTTGAAAGATCCCAACTCATCATCACAAGTCAAAAGACTTATGCAAACGAATATAATTAACCTTCTAATAAATTATAGGAAATATTAAATATCTAAAATATTTTTAAGGAAAACAATTGATCGCCGTATTAAAAGTCTTAGACAATGCAAAATTTGAAAATTAACATGCACTCTTCCGCAACAATTTTATTGATTATTGTTTTGATATTTGGAATAGCTATCTTCTCATAGAGTGTGATACCCCGTATATGAATTGTGTGAAAGGTTTAAGTGATTTAATTGTTACTATCCATACCAACAAGGTGCACCTTCTTTTCGGGCACACATCCTGAAAGAACTCCAAGGTTAAATGCGTTTGGCCGAGGGTAGGATCAGGATGGGTGACCTCCTGGGAAGTTTCCCAGGGTGCGTGCGAGTGAGGACAAAGTACGCTGAAAAGATTCGTGTTGGTACAGTGGAGCCAGTCGATCAAATCACGGGGCGTTACATTTGGTATCAGAGCGACCTCGGCTTGTACGGTGTGATTCGGGAATCAGATGCACCTACAAGCGAGGGATTCTGGGACTGTGTGTGTCTGGCGCGACGAGGACGTCACGTATTTAAGGAGGGGTGAATGTGATACCCCGTATATGAATTGTGTGAAAGGCTTAAGTGATTTAATTGTTACTATCCATATGCGTTTGGCCGAGGGTAGGATCAGGATGGGTGACCTCCTGGGAAGTTTCCCAGGGTGCGTGCGAGTGAGGACAAAGTACGCTGAAAAGATTCAAATAACGGGGCGTTACATAGAGTTAATTAATTAAATAAGGTGACCTCCGCATTATCAAATACTTGGGAGAGTTTAAATGAGACCTGCGGGATCTATGAGTCACATAAATGTGATAGGTCACAATCGAGGTACATGTGACGCAATTAGCAAGATTAATCCATATATAAATAAACTTGGCATAGAAGGGGAAAACGGGACCCTGTACTGTGTACCCTCTGTAGTCTGTAACAATAACAATACTAATTCCGAGTAACATATCATGTACGAATCTTATAATGCAATCTTGAAAAAAATATAATAATATTAAAAGTTATAAGAGAGAGTCTGGTCAATCATTTTGATCATGAAATTGAATTAATCGCTAATAATTTATGTAAAAATGCAGTAGCACGGTGGTCTCACGGGAAAGGGAGTGTCCCAGATTTCCAGTTTCGTTTCTCCACCTTACCCCTTTGTAATCCTGCCAAATTGCAAAAGATGGAAGGATTATTGTGTGTGTGAGAGTATATTTGAAAATCGAATATTATCAAATTTATTTTATCATAATTTTCTTATATTTTTACTGTGGATCACAGTCACCTCAAGTGCGAGGGCTAGGTGGGTGGGTGAGTCATGCAGAGATCAGCCACTGTCATTTGCTAATAATTGAGAGCCAGAGCCATAATAAGGAGTGAGTGAGGAGGGGAACGATGTGACAAAGCAGCATTGGAAAAGCAGACAGAGGGACTCAGCTTTCTCCCCTAATTGGGTATGTTAAGGACTAAGGAAACTCCATGTGTGTGTCATTGTTGGGGTTATAAATCCCGCCCAAGACCACTCAGATCTACTTTTTTTTTTGTTCTCGTTCACTAATATTTGACTTTGTGTAATACAAAATTCACTAATATTTGACATCATTTTTTCAATAATCATATTTCTTAATTTATTTTCCATAAATGAAAAATTCGTCTGTGCAAGTCGGCGTTAGATTAGTTCTATAATGACATGATATAACTTAATTCATATTAGGACAAAGACTGGCATTTAAGAAATTTAGAGTTACATTAGGGTGTATGTTGCGCCAATCCAACTCGATTCATATAAAATTAATTATTTATTATTTTTTTGAGATGGATTTGGATTTGGTCACTAAAAATATATAGTCTTATTTCAATAATTATGACTTAAAAATACTACTAAAAATAATTGAGATTATCATATTGATAATTATGAATTTAGCGACTCCACTCAAAAATGATAATCGTGAAAAAGTTGTTCCATTGAAGTAAAAACTTATATTATATATGAATTTTTAATATGATATTAGAATTAACAAATCTACTGTTTATTACGTTTCTCACGAAATTCCCGGCTAGAAAAAAATGAAAGAAGAATTACGTAGCTAAAGGGGAGGGGGTCCCTCTAATGATCCATCGCTGTCTTACCTTATTTCGTCAATCTCCTTCCCTTTCGCCGTTTCACGTTCTTTTCAATCAAATTCGCTAATTAAATTCCCGATATGTGAAAGAAAAAAAAATCATGAAGGGACCGCCTCATTATTACAGGTACTATAACTTGTCAATTTCTAACACTCATCGAATATTTTTTTAAGGCCTAATATGGCGCGAAGTTTATATATATAAAAAGATTACAACGAATACAAATAAAACATAAACATACCAACCCGTGGCCTTGTAGCCTAGTGGTATTGGGAGGTGTTGAGTTGGTGGAGGTCCAATGTTCAAACCTTGGCTTAAGCATATGTTGTAATAGAATAGAATTAGAATAGGATCTCAAAAAAAACATAAACATACCAAACAGAAACAGAAACCAGTCCGACGAGTGCAAAGTGGCACAAGAGGTGAATGAAGAACGATCGAATAGACACAAAGGTCATCGATCGAGGCGGGGTTCTACCGAAACAAAGTTCGGCAATTAAACTCAAGACCCAAAGGTCGAGAGAACAACTGAACGTAAACTCAGCATATTGCCAAGGCCGACGTAAATCAGCCGAGGCAAGATTTTCCACCCACACACATCGGACAAGCAACGAGATCCGAAGGGATCTCAGATCCGAACAACATAGATCCAAGCAAAAACAAACCAACGAAGGTCGACAACGAGACCATCAGACAAAATGGCCTCAGAAACGCTGAAACGCAGCCAACATAGAAATAAAAATTACATCCTTCAACAGGCAACATCAACCAAAAACAACAAACAACAAAAACCAGAAGCAACAAAAACAATCCTTCAATAGCCTACAACAAATAAAACGTCATCACGATCTCCAAAACTATGACATTCCACACTCCCACTCCGGAGGATAGGGCGACGGTGGCACCGAGGAGCTGGGCGATCCAGTAGGGGATTCCGCGGATAATGGTGATGATTCCTCCGAGGAAGGCGCCGAAGGTGACGGCGGGATTGACTTGCTCATCGGAGATGTTGGCTTCCACAGAGACAACAACGAGCAGGCCCAAAGAGATGGTGAGGGAAGCGGTGACGAGGCCAACGGGTGTGGTGGAGCCATCGTCGGTGAGCTTGTTGAAGGCGGGCGGACTGTGGAGTCGTGGGCGAAGTGCTGAGAGATGATGGAGGAGGTACCCAATGGGCTGGGTTCAGCCTCGATCCAGTCGGAAGAGGTGAAGGCGCAGTCGAGATCGGCACAATCATCGTGAAGGCGCAAGACTCGGGAGAAGTCGGAGAAGGTGGTGAGGAGGTCAGGGCAGAAGGGAAAAGATGAAAAAGTATAAAACTCTAGAGTAGCTCTAACAAATGAGAGTATTTTGATAGAAGGAGAGATGGAAGGAGGAGGAAAGAAGTGAAAGAAAGGGGAAAAGGCGGTGGAAACTGAAGAATAAGATATTCTATTTCCCATTTCTCAAGTCAGAGAAAAAAGTCGACTCTCATTTGGAAGGTCAATGTATAACACTCATCGAAACACTCATCGAATAAATCATCGCTCTTCCCTACTATAATTTATGTTCCTCGTCAATATGATTTTTTCGAGTTGTTACAAGTTGACTTTTTACTGCGTACGAGTTTAAGGGATGTGTTTTTTTCTTGTTACCAAACTAAATTAAAAGATGCAATTGAACTAAGCCCACCAGTAAACTGGGACTACATTACCCACTGGGTTAGCCATCTTTCCACTACAAGTGCTTCTCCCAACTTGAATCTCCGACCAAACCCTCACACTCCAATTTTCCAGATTCTTTGTTTTTTAATTTAAAAACTCTTTTGCCAGTTTAATATATGTCACTAGTGATTGAAAGCATCAACTTGTGATTTCTTTTTCAACCAAGTGATAATTAGAGTAATAAAAGTATGAAAAGTTTAAAACTACGCAGGAAACATAAACAATCATACGTTATTAACGATCACAACGTATAATTATGCCATAAATAGTCAAACATCACTTATTCCAATGACGAAAACCGTTAATGACTTACAGAATGTAGAGTTCAATTATTGACTATTATAATATTATACAATTATTCAATAAATAAGCATCGTTTGACATTTTCTTCTTTCAAATCAAAACAGCATTGTATTGTGCACGAAATGACTCGTGAAAATTAAGTCTATTGATTTTGAACAAGAAATCTTTTTGATCAGCTTGAAAAAAATAAAAATTTGGGGCATAGTTTAGTAGAGTATACACATTTTATGTTTCTTATATGACTGATAAATAGTAATTGATTTGTTCCATGAAGTATTTTTGTTGGTCAGAATGATATAGTTCTCTTAGTCAAAATGATATAATTCTGTTAGAGTGAATTACGTATTGATATTATTCTAAAATTATGTATTTCTATCAGTTTAAAACTGATATGTCTACTCAGATATAAATCAATATGTCATTGAAAATATAATTGGGTATGTCATTTAGATATAACTCAATATGTTATTTTGATATAACTAAGTGAGTATTTGGTTTGGCTGTTAAGGATCAGTGATTGATTGATAATATCTAACAACTGATTTTTAGTGTTTGTTGAATTAAAAAAAAAGCTGTTGAAACCCCAAAAGCCATTTTTTCAGCTCTTACATTTAGCTGATAGCTGTTATAATATTAAATTACTAACATACCATCAATTCAGATAATTTCTAATTAAATATTAAATTATGATGGACACTTTTTTTTTAATTCACAAAAACATAGAGATAATACTCAATATTACTATATTAAATATTAAATTAAGAGAGACATTTTTGTTGTTGACAAAAACATAGAAATAAATGCTAAATATTATTATATTAAATATTAAATTAAGAGAAATATTTTTTTAGTTGGCCAAAACATAAAGATAAATAATATGTATTATATTAAATATTAAAGAATGATGTTTATGTCAATTACTTGTTTAGAACTCAACAACAACAGCTAATCTAATTTACCAAACAATTTTGTAAAATTTGGATATCAGCTGTCAGCTGAATACTATCAACCAACAGCTGATCAGCTGACAGCTGGCAACCAACAGCTAAATTTTATCAGCCGTATCAAACAGACCCTAAATTTTCCATTTAGACATAAGGACAAGTTGTCGTCTTAGAAACACTCAACCAAAGAGAAACATACATCAGATTCAAGATTAAAGATAAGCATTTGAATTATCCATCTTCGAACTATCTGAAATTACGACTATCCAAAATTTATGAACAAATATTTGTAGTATCTAAATCTGAATCTGAACTCTTACTATCTAATATCTAATATTCAATTTTTTCAGATACATATACGAATAATCTAAATTACTCATTTTTTCATTTCTTAAATAGCATATTATTATATAATGTGGCAGGAAATTAAAATGTACCGGTTTCTACAAAAATATGCTGCACCGTGCTAGGCCATTTGAGTGTGACTCGCATCTCATGTTTGCTGCGATTTGGGCCTAACGTTTTGTAGACTCAAAGAAATTAATAAAATTAGTTTTAATATTTTTAAATTGAATATTTTCTATATTTAAACTATTAATTTTACTATTTATAACCACAATTGAATTCAAAATATTTAGTTTTGGATAATCCGAATTCAAACTTGAATTATTCATATTCAAATCCAAAAAAATTCAATTATCATTTTTTGCTCACCCCGAACCTCACTCATAGTCATAAATGGAACTCTCATTTGATATAATTCAGTATGACACTTACATGTTAAGACATATAATTGTCATGGAGACATTTAAACCATAAGAAAAAAATAGAGATTGGAGTTGAGATCTGACCGGTGAGCTCACTCGTCGTAGAGATCACACCGTTCATCTCAAATTCCAATGAAATCGATTCTTCTGTTGCTAGTTTTATTACCGGTACTAGACTAGTGGACGTAGCACCAAGTGGAATTATTATCTGATCGAGACTACCACCATACAATCAAATCGGACATTAAATTAACATGGAATCCTAGGAGACATTAAACTGTTGGGAGACGATTGAGACCTTGCTAGCTAGTGACACATGCCAATATTAACTGAGCTATATCTTTCATTCATATCGGTCTCTATATAATAGACGGGACAATTTTTTGAGGGGGTCGAATGAAATATGATTAACCAAAAAGGGGTCCTCGGGAAATGAATTCCCTGTCCGAGGTCAGTACAAAACCAGAAAAAAAATCTCGGGACTAAATTGGCTGAAAAATGCTCGGCTCTTTGAGCATGTATAAGTTTATCGGAACCAGATTAGAGAGGTGCGTGGTGTTAATATTATTGGTCAAAGGTACTTATATCGGGTCCAAATCAACTCAGAAACCCATAATCTTTAATGCAATCGCATCCTGAAGCAGATAATAAAAGAGCATTTTTATTCATTTGATAGCGATAAATTTGTATTGTAATATGTATGTATATTTTTAATATTCGTAAATTTATTCATTCATCATTCTTATGAGTTTCAAGACAGTTCACCAAACGATATTCATTAAGTCAAAAATGCACAAATTTTTAATTCGCCAATTTTTAAGAAATAGAAGTTGTGCGAGCATAACAATGGACCCAATATCAATATACTTATATAATATTACAAATTCCAATAAACACAAAATCTTAAAAAAAGCGAATAAAAATTATACTATCAAAATATATGATTGCAAAAAAATTATATATATGAGAGTGGTTAAACTGTAGATTTGTTTTATTAAGTGTAATTAACAAGCATTTGAAATGAGTTATTCAATTATACAACATGGTATATTTGATTAAATTAAAAAACTCGATCCCCTCGAGCCATGTTAATAAACATCTGGGGGCAAGGATACTGGTCAAGTCTCTTTGATTAGTGGATATCATGTACTTTTAGCCGAAATTTCGGTATTTTTTGGCTGTTTTTTGTAAGCTGAGCAGACATTTTTTCAGCGAGCCGTTTTGTTTAAAACCGGGAAAAAAATTCCGGTTTTAAACAAAAACGAAATTTTTTTTTTCGGTTTTATGCAATTTAGTCCCGAGATTTTTTTTCCGGTTTTGTACCGACCCCAGACAGGGAATTCATTTCCCGAGGACCCCCTTTTAGTTAATCATATTTCGTCCGACCCCCTCAAGAAAATTGTCCATAATAGACATGGTATGATAAAATTTTAGTCTCTTATCTATAGAAGAACTTTTTAATTTACAATAATTCAGGAAAACTCGGTTTTTAAAATTTTTCATTTGAAACAATGTTCTAGAAAAAAACAGAAGGTGAATATGATTTTTCTGAATTATTGTAAATTAAAATGCATTATTAATCACATTTAATATTAAAATATCAATCAAGTATGACAAAATTTACAAGAGGAATATCAAGTAAGTATGACAAAATTTACGAGAGGGATGAGAGGCCATTATTTTTTCGGACAATAATTATCTTACAAACCTCTTGATGTTCATAGGTTTGATGAACTACCGCGCGAAGAACACTTACTTCCAAACAATGAAGAAAGCTCTGACTTCTTATATTGGTGAAAATCTATGTTGTTTGAAATATGGTGAATTTTTTTTTATATTAAATTTGATTGATATGTATCACCCTTCAATGTTTTGTTTGGGTGAATGAAAACCGGTCTGTCTATATGTTTTCTTTTATTTCCTTTTTCATCCCTATTCTATAATTTTTTTATTTTCTAATTAATCAAAATTCGTAATTTAAAATAAACATCCATATCTAGTTTCTACCTACAATCTCACTGGAACCAGTGCCAACCCCCAAGTAGCCATCATTCATCAGAGCTAATACGTCGAATACGTTTGAAACAGAATATTTTGGGGTTTCATAATTTTGATTCTGATTCTCCAAAATTTTAACTACAATTTTCAAGACTTAATACAGATTTTGCAATATTTTTATACTATCATTCTGCACAAAATAGTTGACATGAACTTGATTTCTCTTGCCAACGACTTGTAGCCCAACAGAAAAAGAAAATGTAAATATTTAAGAGGCTGATGGTTCAAGACTTTGTTCTATTATAGTATAAAAAATTTACTTATAAAAAGACTTAGTTTCTCAAAATTTTCATTTCAACAGAATTTATATCTGTACCCATTTTATTTCAATAAGATTGAATTAACAGTTATAAAAATTTATAGATACAAATTGTGGAAAAATGTAAAAGTTATAAAAATTTGAAAAGAGTTGGGAAACAGATGAGAGACAATGCACGACAGATGACGGCGGATATCTGAACGACCGAAATCGAATATCCGGTAACCGAGAGCGAACCCAATCATAGGAAACGACAGCGCGTGGCCGAACATTGAACGACAGAAAAGCCCAAGACAATAATATAATAAAGGGTAAATTACATCTGGCCCCCTCGGGTTTGGAGTATTTAACGCTCGCCCCCCTGTTTTTCTAAAATCGATTAAAAAACCCCTCCTGTATGGAGAAATTGAACGAATCAGCCCCTCATGCTGGAATCAGAGATTTTCACCGGCGATGAGGCATGAGAAATGACAAATTTGCCCCTATACTAAAAAACAAAAAAAAATCCCCTCCTCCTCCACCTTCCTCCTCCCTCCTCCTCCTCCTTCTCTTCCTCCCTCCTCCTCCTCCTTCCCTCTCCCTTCCTCTCTTCCTCCTCTCTATAGCCACAATAATCTCTCTCATCCCCGACCCTTCCCCGACCCACCCACTTCCCACTACCAGTGTTGCCTCGTCTCGTCGATGCATTCCAGATCTTGTCGGAGCGCCTGAAGGAGGAGAAGCTCCTGGGCTAAGAGCGCCGGTCCGGCGAGGCTGAGATCGTCGCAGTGGGAGGGAGGAAGAAATGCGATGATTGGAGGCACGGGAGGGGACGAGGTGGCTACTGGGAGTAGCGCCTAACCAAGAGGAGGGCCGATCTGGGCCTCGATCCTAACGGCGGTGGCCGACGCGGCGAAGATCGGAGATTGGAATGGAAGTGCCGCGGGGGGAAAGTCATCGGGTTTTCAAAACGGAGAGGGGAGGATGGTCGTGTGACTGACCGAAAGAACCGTCTTGGCGAGGCGGATCTTTTAGTGGTGTCGGATCAGCCGGGCGTGGCCGCACGTGGCGGCCACCGGCAGAAAGGTGATCGGATGTGTAGGGAGGAGGAGGAGGAGTAAGAAGGGAGAAAATGTATTTTTTTGTTTTTTAGTCTAAGGGCATTTTTGTCATTTCCCGTGCCTCCTCGCCGGAGAAAATCTCCGATTCCGGCATGAGGGGCTGATCCGTACAATTTCTCCATACAGGAGGGGTTTTTTAATCGATTTTAGAAAAGCAGGGGGGCGAGCGTTAAATACTCCAAACCCGAGGGGGCCAGATGTAATTTACCCTATAATAAATCGTTCCAAAGAGGAGAAAGACGGGGGAATGGGAAGAAACTATTAGTTAGAACTGGGAACTAGTGAGACAGACCTACGGAGGACGGTTAGAATCGATTAGGGGGTTAAGAAGAAGGGAGGAATGACTCTGGACGACGACAACTCGATTTACGTCGGAGGACTTCCTTACAGCGCCACCGAGGATTCCCTCCGCCGGATCTTCAACCTCTACGGCGCTGTTATCGCCGTTAAGGTACTTCCGACTTGGGCGGGGCTCGTGTCAATTGATTTGAGGCTTTCTGGTTAATCTAATATGAGCTCTATTGGATTAGATTTTGCGAGTTCGAAACTAATATAAGCATTTATATTTTAGCTTAAGCTAGGCACGCACAATTTTAACGAGTTTTGTTTAACTTTTTCCATGTGTCATGTTTGGTAGTAGGTTTGTCGTAATGGAAAGAGGGGAAGGTGTGTACTGGCATTCGGCTGTGATGTTTACGGTTGTGTTTGTTATACAGATAATTAACGACCGTGCAACAAAGGGAAAATGCTATGGCTTTGTGACTTTCCGAAACCCTAGATCGGTGGATGATGCTATTGCCGAAATGGATGGCAAGGTATCGACATAATTTGTGTGCTTTTGATGTTTGATACCTGTTTTTTTTAGTCTGTTGGCTTCATGGACATTGATTGAAGCTTAATGATAGACTATTGATGGACGCGTTGTGAGAGTGAATGGAGTTACTACGAGGGGTGCACGGCCGGGGTTTGGCGAACGACGTTTTCGACATGATATGGGGAGGAGTATGGATTGGGAGAGGGGTAGAGGACGGGAGAGGGAATATGGACATGATAGTGACAGGCATCACGACGTGTCCAGGGAGCGTGACAAGTCTCTGGACCACGATGAGGACAGGGAAAGAGCATATCGGCGTGCACGGTATCATAATCGTGTAAGGGATGCCTTCTTGGACGAGGATCAATACCGAGATAGAAGTATGCGGGATGACCAACAAGATCAAAGGAGGAGTTTGGATTTAAACAAAGCTGTGGATCATGACATAGATTCTGATGAAGGTAGAGATTTGGAAGGGAGCAATGGGATGCATAGATATGTTGAAAGGAACACCGATCATCATTCCAGGGGGCAAAATGGGTAAGATATTCTCACATTCCTTTTCACTATTAAGTACTGTCTTCATTGTTAATCCATAATTGGTTGTTTGTTGTTATTTAAAATTTGCAAGAATTATGTTAATAGTCTCACATAATTTTTTTTTCAACAGTTAGATGTATTGAATCCCATCCACGCATGTATGACTGTTCCATGGTATCCTAATCCTTCTCTGCTTTGGCCCGCTACAAGAAGAACCATTGAACCCTATAATCTTTCTATTCCCTGTAAATGGAGTTTGGTGTGATATGCTCAATCAATCGCCATTACGCGAAGCTATATATATGCTACATATGCTATTTACGTTCTGCTATGATTGATTATCCTGAATATCCTGGTTGAGGAATGCAGAACATATAATCTGTATAATGTCAGCATATGTGCTTCCCCTTTTTCCTTTTTCTTGATTGAAACTTTAACCATGTTTGCTGGAGTCCTGGTAAGAGGGTGGTAAAATTGTAGTCATTTTTGCCTCTGATGATTGTTTGCGCTAGGGATTGGATAGGTACAGATGCAGGTTAAATTTGGTCTCTATAATTGGCTTAAAAGGGAAGCATAATGTCAGCATATATGCTTCCACTTTTTTCTTTTTCTTGATTGCAACTTTAACCATGTTTGCTGGAGTCCTGGTAAGAGGGTGGTAAAATTGTAGTCATTTTTGCCTCTGATGATTGTTTGCACTAGGGATTGGATAGGTACAGATGCAGGTTAAATTTAGTCACATCTCTATAATTGGCTTAAAGGGATTTTTTGTTCACTTTTTGGTACGGGGCGCAATTGGCGCAGTTTCCTTTTCTTCCATTTTTGGCACGTTCATGTATTAGCATTATAGTTTAGGGTTCTTTTTCCATCCATCCTCAGCATAAGCTGTTGCACCGAATGGATTATTTAAGTGTGATGGTGAAATCATGCATAGGTGGGTTCCTAATCATCTGTGGCTTAGTATCACTAAGAGTCAATTGTTGGTAGCTGAAATTGGAGTGAAGTTGTGTTGTCATCTCTACGTGGTAGGTGGAAAGGAGATGCTACTTCTTTCATACCTATATAAGAATCTCGTTTCCAACATTCTTTGACATATCTATATAAGATCCCATTTCTCTCTATAAAAAGAATCTGTACGATTATTTGAAATGAAATGAGTATGTAATTGTACTCAATTTTCCATCTTCTCTGGCAGATATGATGAGCAGCATCAAAGGGAACTGTCTTCAAATTCAGATGACTATTATGAGGATGATGTAAGTGCCCCATCATTTGTCTTGTACACAAGTTTGATTTCGGTGGATTGGTGATTTATTTTTGTTTCTTTTCAGATAAAGGAGGAGTTAGAGAGATCAGAACAGAAGTATGATGAACTTAAATATGAGGTTAGCCTTACATTTCCTCCATAGTACAGTGAACAGCTCTACTGCTTTTGTTGACTCTTCTATTTTATTAAGCTTGCTATGGTTGTTATCGATGCTTATTTACAAATAGTTTTGTGGATTAAGTGCTTTCGTTTTCCACCAAATGAAACCAATACACTTTACTGGAAATTAACTGGCATATGCACATGATTTCACTGAGGACCAGGTCAACTTCACAGCTTCCGTCACTTGACCATAAACTGTAAAGATATATTATCTGTTTTCTGCTGCTTCAATTTTGTTGCCACTTTATATATCACCTTATTTGTTGAGGACTTCAATGAATGTACTTCTTTATCAGATTTCTCAGATGGAGGCAGTGTTGGGAGATAAGCAGTCACTGGTTTCGGATTTGCAGAAAGAAGCTATGGTACTAATCTTCATTGTCAAATGTTATGGACTGATTGGGCTTTTCATAATAGCGTCCGCTAGTAGAACGTTGCTAATCCATTCCCTCTTTCCCACTCACATTTAATCTGAATGCGAATGCAGAAACTGGAGGATGCATTGCAATCCGCTAAGAGGATGTCTTCTCAGCGCAAAATGCAGTTGACCCAGGTGAGTACTGCACTTACCTTCCCTGTTCTCAACATATGTTGGTCCATCGCTTTGGTTCTTTGTAATGCAGTAGTTTAACCATCACAAAATGATATACTGTACACTTTACAGCTGCACAAGTGCTTCCTGCAAGTGAGTGAGTACACCGAACGACTCAAAAGCTCCGAACAGGAACTTCAGGTCTCTCTTTTCTACCTTAATGATATTTGATAGATGTAAAGTTATGTTCTTTCGGTACTGCTGCTACTTCTCTTTAAGAACCATTTTGCCATAAGTATCATTTTTCTTTTAATAAGATTGTTCTGCTCTACTGCCGGAAGCATCAAATATATGTCTCCTGGACTGCATTCATTGTGCCCAGGGTGACGATAACTCGCAGAGTCCAGAACACTGATACTAGTCTACTGAATTTGGTATTTGCAGACTCTTGTCAGTTCTGCAATGGCAGAAAGTGATGATAAGCGTTTCGAGTGATTTTGATCAGCAATGGTCCATATTACCCGACTATTTACCGGCGTGTTGAGTGGATCATCAAGTAAGGTATTGTAGTTGTTTATGCCTCAGTAGCCTTCAGCATTGGTTACTGTACGATTTTTGGGATACACTGGTGAATCCTGTTTGTAGTCCTTTCTAGTAATTAACCATGACGTTCAGAGATGTAAATCAGTATATTGTACTAACCCCGCAGTAAATGTGGGCCATTTCATGCAAACAATATCACTTTTTCGTATAAAAGAGCAATGCCTTGATCCAAGGTGGCTTTTGCAGGAAACTTGGTTTTTAACAGTTGCAATTTGAACGATGATAAAACTTGGTTACGTCAGCAATGGAATTTTTGGACTTTTTGGACGTCAAGTTCTTGTAATTTCTATTACGGTATTTGACATTTTGCCCAAACAGTTGACATATGTCAACTTGCTTTATCTTTTATGTAAATTTAGACAAATTTTTATAATTTTACAAAATTTATGTCGGTACCCGTTTATGTTTAAAAGAGATAAAAGTAGGACAATATATATCATGGTCTTGAACCGTCATCTCACCATAAATTGTTTGAGCCTAGTCTCAAACCCAATCAGGAAAAAGACTTATTTTACAAGGTTGGTCAAAAGAAATGAAAAAAGAAAATCTAACATGGAAAACACAGATGAGGACAATGCACGACAGACGACAGGGGATGTCTAAACAACCGAACCCGCAAAATGGTCTGTTGACCGAAAGCGAAACCCGTCATAGTAAACGACAGCGGATGGGCGAACTTTCAACGACAGAAGCGGAAAGAGTATAAAAGGTTCCCAAATTGACTTCGTATTTTGCTTCGACAGGCCGGTGACACCATAGCCTAATGCGGCCGTCTAATATCCGAAGCAGGTTCCGTTCTCTATCAAACTTGGCGTGTACGGATCATCGTTACATTCTCCGGAAACCCGGCTTCGTAGACGGGACCGACATGATCGATATCAACTCCCATTTGAAGGGTCTCGTCAAAGGCGGCCACTTGAACCTTGCCCGCCAGATGTTCGACAAATTGCCTGTCAGAGATGAGGTGACCTGGACCAACATGATTTCAGGCTATGTCAATGCTCGTGACCTAGACGAAGCGCTGTCGTTGTTCGTAAGGATGCGGAAGGACGAGCCTGCATTACACATGGATCCCTTTGTATTGAGCCCCATGATTAAAGCTTGCGGGATTAGTAGTAATACTCGGTTTGGAGAGTGCTTACATGGCCTGTCTGTCAAAGTCAACCTTGTTAGATCAGTTTTTGCGGGGAGTGCGCTGTTGGATATGTACATGAAAGTCGGTAGGATCGGACAAGGTTTGAAAGTTTTCCGAGAGATGCCTGTAAGGAGCGTGGTGACTTGGACTGCGGCCATAACAGGGCTAGTTCACGGTGGTTTTAACGAGGATGCATTGGTATGCTTCTCCGAGATGTTGAGATTCGGGGTTCAGTGTGATTCATATGTGCTCTCCATCGTGTTAAAGGCGTGTGCTTTGTTGGGTTCTTTGGATCGTGGGAGGGAGATTCATTGCCGTACTATCAAAGAAGGGGTTGATGGTACCTCGTTTGTGGCTAACACTCTTTCGGACATGTATAACAAATGTGGGAAGTTGGAGTATGGGGTG